>QNGE01000425.1:0-15072 GCA_008508345.1 Paragonimus westermani
AGAAAGCTGATTTGGGTTCTCTTCAAATATTCCCTACAAAGCACGTACGCTTACGTACTTTGCCAGTAGTCTACCTATAAAAACGAAAAATCTCCTAATACTAAGGTTCGTAGTTCCAACTGGTGTGTCGTTCTTACTCGGTAAATTATAATCGTATAAATTGTGTTTATAAGTCGTGTAGCTCCTATTGAAACAAATGCCCAAAAGTGCATCTCATAAATTTGGGAAATGTGACCCAGATGTATCAACGGCGTAAACGAATTTGGCTTGACCAAGCAATCTAAATATTTCAATCCTATACTTCTTCCGACATTGTCACATCTGTCTTCTAGATGGCAATCCTACAGCATCCCACCAAGACAGTGGAGTCAGTTGCTAAAGGAATACCCGCGCAGGTCAAGTTAAGTGTAGTAATGGAACTACGGTCAACCTTCACTTATCTGATCACCAATCCATTCTTCCCTTTAGGCTGACCTTTTGATAAACTGTCTCTTCCTCACGGGTTTCGGCAACCATTTCCGGATTACTATGCAACAGTGACGGCAGTCAAGAGACATCTGCGCGTGAACCTCTTCACAAGTGGCTTCTATCGCACTACTTACAGTTCAGTCTACACACCCGCATCTGAAATAACCTTGAGGAAATATGACCAGGAGGCGTGTGTGGAGAAGCCTTTCTAGTCCACTCATTCAACGTCACTCGGTTTGAAGATAGACTAATGTAGAAGTTAATCACTTACGTTTTGGGTTAACAACAAATATGAAAGTTCTCCGGTGATCGCTTACAGAACAGAATGTCAAACATGTTGAGAACATGATGTAAGAAGAGGTCCAACATAGTAATGTGTATTATGGCATTCTGGCAAATAGAATTATATTTTTACTAAGAAACCGAACAAAGTCTCCAAGACAAAGTGCACAAAATAAGCTAGAGCAATGAAAAAGTAGGTGGTAACCATTACCCAGGCTTTTTAAAAGCAGAACGAACGGTATTTCGTAAGACGAAAGTCGGTGACACGGATAACAATTGCAGAGCTGAACTGACTGGATTGCACCTAGAGCATTCATCGTTTGTCCGCTGATGAACCGATGTAGTCATATTGTTGACTTGCCAGCTGTAGACATTCAACGCTCCTGCAGGCGCATTTGTCGCGGCAACCCATGGATGTGCCACCAAGAATTACAGCACTTAGAGTTAACTTGTGTGCTACGTGCTTCAATTCACGACTGGTCAAATGTCACCCATTGAACCTTCGGATGCCGGTCAGAATCGCGCTGATCCAAGCGATCTGATTTAAGTTTGCGTTCTTCCATGGCCTAGGACTTACTTGACAAAGCGAAAGACTTGATTAAATGACACCACGTTAATGCAAATTTTGGCCATCAGGAGTTCGTCTACCTACTTCTGGCTGCCAGTACAACGTTTAATTTTGTCATTGGTATGTTCGCCGAGCTTGGCATTTAGGTTGCAAACGTTTCATCACCAAGCGAGGGGACATCATCAGTGCATAAGTGTTTCAGCGTATAGTTTTGGGCGTGGGGTTTGGTGAAGTTTGATGGATACCTGTTTTAATATAGAAGAGTTAGCTGACCTACTGACCCGAATTCTGGTTGGTCACTTTCCGTTGTGTCTGACCTTTGACCCGGTTCACCACTGGTTGATTTTGTTGTTGATGTGACCCAGACAAATTAGATAAGAGTGGTTGCTTACCCCACATTCTGATGATACTATGCTCAGGTTTCACCGTTGTATAGCAGCGAAGACATCATCATGACAGCACAAAGAAATAACTGTGTTTTTACACTCTGGTTACATTTCTTATGTTCACGTTTTTAAGGAAATCCAAATATAGTACCAGTCTTAGCTGTGCGAGGTCCTAACCCGTGGTTCACGTACAGATTCATCTATACCTCACTACTCATAGTCCTTGGTTGGAAAATTGAGCCATTTTAACGTACCCTACAATCGAATATGTGGAAGCATTTCACCAAGTGTCTCACTGTGTGTCGTATTTGCTGAGACTTTCTGTTCATAGTAATAACAATTTTTCACTACCCGAGCTTCCAGGATATTCCCTGCCAGAACAAAACGAGCTATAGTTTTGAGTCCATCGATGGAAAGGACTTGGCTACAGCCAATCATAAGCGTACTGATTAACATTGGGTAAACAACTGTCAGTCAGGACGGCCACTCGTTACTCAAGCACGTAGAAAACAATATGACAAATACACTATCGTTTCGCATTGCTCACCTAATTACCTCAAGTATTACTATCTATGAAAGCACCTCTGCTGGGAAACAGAATAATTTTAGGTACAACTTTCGGTTTTCTGTGCCTACTACTTTGAAGCTTGCTTTTTTCTAACTCATTAACTATTCACCGTTGGTTCAACGAGTTTAAATACGGTAGAGAAACAGTTACAGTGTGTGTCAGCAGGAGATTTTCATCTCCAGAAATGTCGAAGAAACACGTGCAAAACGGCAGTTTAGAAGTTTCTTGCATTCTACCCTCTACAATGCTAATGCCGTCCATGTAAGTCACCGCACGTGTTAAACCACTTAGAATCGTGTTCTTCACTTGCTGAAAGATCTCTGGAGCACAATTCACACCGGGTGCCAGTTAGTTGTACTGATGCATTCCGCAATGTGTGTTGACAATTAAAAACTGTTTATTGAATGTGTTCATCTCTACTTGTAGACAGGCTTATGAAAAATCGACCTTTTGGAAAGCCTGTCACCACGTAAAATTGAGTAACGGTCTTCGGAGCAGACAGCGATTATCGATGAGTCTCTAACGCTTCGTTTAGACCAAGTGAGAAGTTACCACGTGACCACGGCGAACCATCTGCCTTTCTGATTACTGCTATTGGTGTGGCCGGAACCCATTAGTTTACTGAGCTGGTGACTCCCATTCCCTCAAGTCGATGTAACTCATCCTGCAGCGAAACAATAGCTGCATACAAAATAGGCATTTTTGAATGGGAAACTGGTTTTCCACCTGGAATAAGTAATATGGTGGTCTGTGACAGTATACTTCGACCAGGACTATCTACAATATGGTTTTGACACCGTGTAGCGACTACAATAAATGATATTTTGATAGTCGCATTCATCTGTACATTTTCTATGATTTTGGTCTTGTACCTACTTTTGTTTTAGTCAAGCTACACATTTTGTAACATCCGGCCCGGGGCTAAAACACAGCTCGCTCCATGCCTCGCTAGCTTGACGTGTCTCTCTGTACTCTCTATTTTCCAGGGTCGGTAATAATATACGAAGTCAACGCGCTGAGACTTGGCTTTTCACTGTCGATCGATTGTCGATAGTGCTAACTGACAGGGTTGTATTTTGTTGGATCAGTTCCAACAACAGTCCTTGTAATTATGAAAACATCGTCGTCCATCTTCGTCCATCGATGGAGAAGACGTAAGTTTGACAAGTGGACAGAAATGATTACAAGCTGACTAGAATGGCGCATTGTGTAAACTCAAATTCTCAATTCGCCTTCTGCCCAATAAATTCCACTCCAGATCATTCACAATTTAACGAATACCAGTAGTGCATAAATTTCCAAATTAAAACTCACACTTTAAAATATCCGGCGAATGAGCTTTGAGTTTCAGACAGGTCTTGTGATATACACGGTTTGCGTACACGGCGGTCTGCGTGAGTGATCCCATGTTTGAGAGGAGTGTTAACAGAAGTCATGTCCATGTGCAGGTATACTTTATACAATTTAGTAAATTAGTAATATACGTTTGGACTTATAGAAACTGGCACCTTTTCTTATCGGGACATCCATTCCTATTTCACACAGATCATTTCGTACTTACAAGCAAGGGAACAAATGAGTTCAGGCCACTGAGAATAACCATCTGTTAAATTGAGCTTGTAAGTTAGGATATTCGTAGCAAATTCCGTCCAGGCTACATAAGTCAAGTTGTTGAAGATTCCTCGCTATTGTCCTTGGATAATTTTGAGCGTGAGAAGGAAAAAAGAAGTTTATTTTGTCTGCAGTGAGTTCGTACAAACTACAACACCGGTGTGTCTGTAGCGCCACTTAGATTTATCCCTCGGATAATAACATATGCACATGAAGGTCACCTCGGAACACTTCAAACGAATCAGAGTGCAGGAATTACTTTGATAACCAGCAGCATCAACGAATGACAGAAGCGTCTGTATATAATTGTTACTTGTCGAAAGGTAAACCAAAGTCCAAACCAACACAGCCCATTGCCCACCCAATGAGGCCCTAGTTCAAAATTGGGGTTATCGGCTCGTTTATTTTTTCCCCTCATCTTCAATAAGGTCGCTTGATGACCACATTCTTCCACGGTGAATGTCACGAAACGCATCGTCCTGGTAATGGAATTGTTGTCAGAATTCTATGACGACTGGATACCTCATTACTCCTCGTGAGAGCAGAAGAAATTTGGATGGGTAATGAGCCTCTGGTTACTAGCCATAAGTTGTTTTTTTCTCCAGCCACTTCGTATTCGGTGCACCCGAACAGTAGCGCACAGTCAGACTGTAAATCGAGTGACTAAATGACTGAACCACCTGGTGTGGGACAGTATACAAACCGTAGGGATTTCCGGTATGCTCTGAAAAGGTGTGGTCGAAATACAGCGTAACCGTGGAACTTCGTGCCACAAGACAGCTTACAAAACCTTAAGACAGTTTATGTTTGACTAACTATTACGAACACAAGTAACTACGGTACGTTTATTCCCGCAAACTGGAGCACTGTCTTCCTTACCTATTCCGAAAATCAGCGCCATTGCTGGCATCAGCTATTGTGAAACGAAAACACTGATGGCACAAGGGCTGTTTACCTAGAAAACCGAAACAGCAACACCTCACACACAAACGCTCTTTTGCAAATATCGATAATCCCGGAGTGCGGCAAACGCTCGTGACAAACTGGGAGACACCAATTATTGCCGGAGTGTACTCCACTCTGTTCTTTTTTGTTTATCAACCCCCTTACTTCAATAGCTTTGTGCAGGTCGCAGCCCGACGGCCCACCAGCAGTATGTGCGCGATCTTCCATCCACAACGCATTGGTCCACACGACAAACAAAAACTGGTCAACCGGCCCGTAAGCCAGGAATAGGCCTACAGGCCTGTGTAAAGTTTGGCGGCATCGGATTCGGATTAGCCTGTCACGGTGACCGAAGCCATAAGACGCCTCCGCTTGACTACCACCGCAAATGGTTTGCGCAGCATCGATGGCGGTCCCACCCACACACCACATATCTAGTGTAAACCCGAAGGAATAAGACCGGGAAGTGTGCCAGTGGGGCCCTTCTGTCCAGCCCGCCAATGCTGGTTAGCCAGTTGATTGGCTATTAAGGAAAGGAAAACCCTATCTCTCAGAAACTAAACAGAGAGACTGCACCAGCGGGATCTAAAGTAAGAAATATTTGCAAAGTGTAATACGAGAAGCATTGCAATGTAGGGGTGTAGGTTAGTGCATCCCAGAGAAGATAAGGATGAAAAGCAAAATTCTCATTGAACTATGAAAAGCCACGCAGACCACTCATCATACAATACACCAACAAAGCCGAAGAAAACAATGGATAGAAGACCACAGACACTCAAGTTTCTGAAAAGAAGAGCGGATTAATTGTCAACGATCAGGCTGTTGGCCGATGCAGTCATTAACAGAAGTAGAATGAATACACTGGTATGACCTACCTGCGCCTAACGTACTCGTCGCCTCTTCGCCGACGGTGACCTACTAGTCCCAAACGGCCAGCGCATTCGCGACCGCACACATCACAACGCTATATAGTTACGTCACCGCGACCTATGGCACTGATGGTTCGTTCGCTGAACTTTCGGACGCCTGCCCGAACCGTATTCCTCCAGGCCGTCCGGTTCGACGCCAAATCTACACTGCCTTACAGCAGTATAGACAAAACCGTTGTGTGGTAGACAAAGAGCTGAGTGCTCGGTTTCAGGCTTCGGATCTTCCAAACACGTCTTTTAAGATGTCCGAAAGCAGCATTAGCCTTCGCCACACGAGCTCTCAACTCGCAGTCCATGGACAGATCTGTCGACAAATTGTTGCCCAAGTAGCGAAAATTCCCGCAGCTACCGACAACGTCTCCATCGATGCTGATTTGGGGTGGAAGTGCTGTTTCTGTACGTCCATCCGGAGAAGGCTGAAAGAAGGAAAACGTCTTACCTGTGTTGATGTCCAGTACAAGCTTCGATGCTGCGGACACGAGGGCCGTCGTCAGGCGTTGCAGTTCCTCTTCGCTGAGTGCCAGCAATGCGCTATCATCTGCGAACGGAAGCATACGCAACGTTGAGGTATGTGACTGGGTTGGGGCAGCGGAACGTCGGATATTCAACAGGTGCCCGTCCGTCCGGTACTCCACCTCAACGCCATCTCCTCCAGAGTCCATGCTCTGATACAACATTCAGACAAACACACACACGCACACACCTCGCTCCTACGTTACACCACCAAGTGACGCCGAAAGGTGTCAGGCCGTTCGCTGACATGAGGTCAGCCGCCAAAAACTGACACGCTTGAAGGCAAAATTGCAGTTTTAGTCAGCCGTGTGAAGCTTAGTCGTTACAATGACGCAGGCACAGCCCAGTAACAGAACGCCAGAGTGGGATATCGCAATCCACGGTTTGTTTCCATTGCTGGACACCATGATCCACTGTCCCGCGAACGTTCCTCGATGCATATGTCCGTCCTCTCCATTGAACCACTCACCCTTGTAAAAGGTTTGTGCACCGTCCGTGTAGGCCAACATGTCAACACAGACATTCGGATTGACCGGTCCGTAACACAAACTTGCTGCGGCTGTAGCCGGTTTCGACCTAACACGTGGGTAGTGTGTGTCTGACATCCATGCCAGCATCCCACTTCGTTCAGATTGGTTGTTTCTTCACTGACCAAAAGCGCATCCACTGATGTTTATGCGGAGTACCGTATGCCTCCTGAATAACAGAACATACTGTATGGATTAATGTTGCTCGCGTCTGAACAGCAACAAGACGGTGATGGTGGGAGTTTTTGTCAGACAAGACGAGGTTGTTTCGAGCTATTCAGGAACCTTGAGTCAAGTCACGTTATGTAACTAATATTTTTTATGTAGCCTAAGAGAAGAATTTCTAGGTTTCATATACTCGCATCTCCAGCAAATCAGTCAACTCGACTAATTTGGCCTACACAATACCAGTAATAAGGATAATGGACCTCATGGAAAATTTGGCAGACGATCACAATCGGTTTCACTTGAAAAGAACTGATTCAGGTTCGTGGTTAATTCCGAAATATGGAAGCAGGGTTTGTGCAAAAGTCCGGTAAAACACGAAAGTGACGGAACAGGAGTAAGATCGGGCATGTGCCAATGTGGGTTTGTATCGAGATCCGGCGGAAAATGTAGAAACACATCCGGAAATCTCCAGAAAAGGGGCAATTTTTGTCAGATAGGATTTTCGAAGCAAATGTTCTGAATATTGTCAACTGAGAAGATCAAATCAACGGATTGTTTATGAGACTTTCTATTACACTGTGGTAGGTGTTTTAGAGACCTATCAAAAAGTATACCACTTCCTGACCACCACGGAAAACATCAATACATCCAACTGGAAACCATATGTGGTGTGTTCTTACATAATGGATATGAAATGAGGACTTTCAGAATTTGGTGGCAGCACTAGTAACATGAAATAACCACACTACACTGTCATTCGCAGTAACCCGTGGATATTCAAAGGAAAAAAGTCGAGGTGTGAGTCTACTATACATGAGAGAATAGGTGTATGTTGGAAAGTTCCTCATACTGATTTTTTCTTATAACTGGAACCGACACATCAACGCATTTAGATGTTGTGACGTAGACCACCGGACTCCGTTCAGCTTGAAAGTTCGGACAAACTGTTCAGCAAGGCAGACGATGGAAATCATTTGGGGTGTTTAGTGTCTAACACTGTATAATGTGCATACTTTGCTTACGAAAGTGTGGATATGCATGCAACACAAAAGCGAAAATAACAACGGGGAAATGATTACACCCCGGGGAACAATAAATTCATTGACGAATGGTGGCAATGAGGATTGAGCATCAAATTAGGTAAATTAGTTGCTGTTCATGAATTATCAATGTAATTGACCTACAGCCTACCTTTCGGTTCCAAATTTGTTGAGGATTTGAGGTGGCGTCTCTATATCGATACTTCTAGAACCATCGCTGAAACAGGCACTCTGAGGGTGACGTGTGCCAACGGTCTAAAAAATGATTTTCTGAAGCCTGTATAAGGAACAGTTCGAAAAAAATAGTCAGCAACTGACAGAACGTCTTGCATCAAACGTCCATTGTGTACTACTAAGAAATGACTGTGTTCACCCGAAAGGAAATGTACGCCTCATCCGAATAACGTCTTCCCTACCAATCAACCCAATGTGTTTCATTTGGCGTGGTCAACTGGAACTCACTGACGCTACTCGATTAGAAAGCGTCTTACCGCACGCTTTCACATTGTGTTGGGACATCAATGCGACCGTTAGTTTCCACTTCTTGCCTTACCGCGCTGATGCGATTGAATTGGCTTGGGCCACTTCGCAGGTATTCAACAATATCAGAGTAACCCTTTCAGTCACCCCAAATTGACGAAGTATGTTTATCAAGAAATCCGAGTGTTACCTCACCCTCGTGCGATGCACTAAGTTGCCTACAGTCTTACCAGGTTTCTCCTCATTTAGCTGACAGGTGAGTCAGAATTCGGACAAGAGTATTTGAGAGTTATAACATTCAAAATCCAGTTCCAACTGTTTCATTACTGTATATAGAAGACTTCCGCCATCTGTATGGCGAGTATTGAACATTGCCAGATGGTCGACTGTTAAAATGATCGACCTTGCCAGGCTGCTTCTCACTAATACAAGTTTAATAAAGAACAGTAGCACTGATGGACTCCAGAACGAACTGATTGAGAAAAATAGCCTGCACAGTCAATCTTCTGGATCACTTGATACATTCCATATGACACAAATGTCTAGATGGTTAACTGACAACAAATGAGAGGTTTATGGGCCCCCGGCGTAACTCTGTAACTAAGGCGGTAGAGTGCTTATCACTATTGCCGTCGACTCGAATGCAGCCGAATTCTGAATTTTTCGCAGTTAGGTCTTTTCTAAATTTTCAAATCTGTTACACTAATTTACCAGTAATAAAATTGGATGGAATATCGTACACACCATTCTGTCAGTCAGGACCTGTATTACGTGTTCACCCAAACACTAGCTGAATTCTGCTAGCATTTTCCAGCTCAGATATGAACGAAGTGCTGGGAAATAAGCCATGTAAAACAGAAGCAGTAACAATATGATGCTCTTAACCATTTCATATCTGGTGAGTAAAGTGAATAGTTGAAAACAATATTTATTGTTCAAGAATGCTTGGAAAATTAATGTACTTCCGATGGAAAACTACACACAGTCCATCTATAGTGCTGACCGAAGTTGAGTGTTCAGCGCAACGTAGTGGCAGGGAGCTCTTAACGAAAGTTACACCATGCTTAGAGTTGCGTGAACTTCGGATAAAAAGAACAAGAGATGAATGACCACTTACACTATTGGACAAAGGTGCAATCAGCCTGCGTGGACAAGATACTTGAGGAGTATGGTTCTCGTTCTCCACGCATCACATTGCTACGCACATGCCTTGTCTTATCGAGGTCTGTTATCTTTGCAACCCTTGCTGCAAGCATGTTGTTCTGCGACACATCAGTTCTACGAGCGTAAGCGTACTCTTCATTTTCCACCGACTGGGCACGGCATTCTGAGCGTCGTATGCCAATGGACAAAGTAAACGTACACTGCGTTATCGTCCCCTTATAGTGTTAATCAGTCTGTCCATGCCTGATGAAGATTACTACCTCGACTGTTCACTTTCTGTGGCTACTAAGCTCCCAGATGCGCTCTTGTTTTAACGGCTGTAGGCGTTCGACAGCGTTGTACATCCGGACTTGGCACGCTTTAAAGACGACAACTGTGCTCTTTCATGCTTTGTCCTCTGTGGAAACTCTACACTACCTCTGTCCATTATCTTGTCTATACCTACATGATGACAATGCACAAGAAGCAATCGGTATGTTTGTCTTTTCCTAGTCTCTAACCACATCATCAAAAAAACATCAAGAAGTATAAAATATTTAGTTCCCTTCATCCAGTTCATCAAGACGGCAATAAGATATACATTGTGAGATAAAAGCATTTCGTTTATTCTCGTCAGTCGAGTACATGAAACATTCGGTTATGTGTAGGTTTAGGGCATGATGACAAAACATAGAAAGGAACGAACGTCACATAGATGCACTATCAACATCAGAACAGAAATCCGGCGTCTTCGATTGCGAAACACTTGGTTGCAACAGGTTATGTAGCAGACGCCGTCACTTCGTTTATGCTCCTTTTATATAATCGCAACCATAAATTGTTGACTTTCTCTGAGGCGTTATTAATCCAGAGTCACACATCGACCCTCTGTTGACAAAAAAGTGTTGACGCAATCAGTTTGGTTACAGTGGCAGTGAAACAGTTTATCCAACCCTGACTACATCCATGTGACGTTCGTTCATTTCAATGTTTTTTCACCATGCGCTAAGCCTATATAACCGAGCGTTTCTGTATAATCGACTGAGAGAATAAACAAAATGCTTGCATCTCACATTGTGTTTCCTCTTGCCGTCTTGATATCGAGAAGTTGTCAGTTTTAGCGTCAAAGCAAACATGTCCCTGTAGGAGAAACACATATTCGGTCCACGATGTGTTAGTTGGACCAGTCCTAACGAACCCAAACCGAATACTAACGAAGACGTCTGAGATGAAGCTGAGGACCCTCACATGAGCTCACTTTGCGCTATTTTAGTTCCCGGCAGTCACCACCTGAGTTCAACCCAAAACTTACCATGTGCGTTTAAGCAGGAATTACTTCCCCGGAGCACATTTTCATCTCCCAGACTTAGTCTTTACCGTAAACCACCTGTGTATGCACACTCTCATCAGCTGTTGAGCCGCCCACTGCAGGAAAATGAAAGGTCAGCCTAATTGTATTCGATAGATTTGAACAACTGGATGTGTCTATGTAAGAACTCAACGAAAATGGAATTTTCCAGGTCAAGTTCATGTGGATTGCTTCAGCACCTAATTGTGCAAAAGTGTGCAAAGTTCGGGACAGCATTTACTTAAGTGATGAATGGCAATGGTGATAAAATGCGTGTGGTTGAAGGATCATCGACATTCACTGAAGGTCACTCACGTGTCTGGTCTGTGCCATCTGATCACTGACTGTTCATTTATTGAACCAGATTTTACGACTAGCACGTCTTGTCTGGATTGGTCAAGTGCTGCATATTCCAACGTCCACCTTTCTACTCAGGGTGGAAGTCACAGCCAGTCAAACGCCGAATTCACTGTCCGACCCGAACCAATGTTACAGTGCCAGGGGGCCTAGGAGTGCACGCATCTCATCCGGCCGTAATGTTGCATCGACTGCAATCGGACGCACATTCCCCTGCACGCCGTTTGATTAAAAACGCAACCAGGAGAACCAGAGTAGAACAGCGTCCATCATTTTCGGGACGCGGAATTTCTGAAATCCCATATCATCAGGCTGGCCCGACCGAACTCCTATCATAACTGCTGATGAGTAGTCGGGGATTTGGTTGATTTTCAAGTTGACCATCACTCACATTTGATCGCAGCCTTCGCATTCAGATAGACTTTCCAGCCAGCCTCTTTCGAAAAGAAGCACTAGACTCGAGTTTCGCTCTCATTAGAGCTCGTCAGTAGTGCATATCCTTGCCACGGCCGGGATTTGAACTCCGGACATTCCAATCATGAGGCAACCGTGTTAACCACTGCGCCATTGACCTCACATTAGGCACGACCGAATCATCAAATCTGAACGCTCAACCACTCTCGCTTGTGAGCAATGATCAGGTTGCCCGATCGTCTCGAGAGGAGACACAGTTACTGCCTGTTAACTCCAATCGATAACCCCGCGATTAGGACTTCCGAGACAGGTCGAGATCACAGAACTCATTAAACCTGCAAGGCGATATTTTAGATTACTGATGAGTAGTCATTTTTCTCTGCCAAACCAAGACGGAGCGGTAAGTAAAACGAAACAGAGTTTTAAATTCAACGAAGAAATCTCCCTGTTCATTCTAAATGGTAGGGTAGATCGCAATGACTACGTCAGCCGGTTGGCGATAACAGTAGCTTGCATTAGATTTACATACCTGCGGTTTGGGCTTAACAAGAGCACGTAGCAAGCAATCCTGTTTCCACTGTTACACCTTCAAGATGAATAGTGCCCAGTGATGTCCGGTTTTTGATGGACAGACCCACAAAGATCAGTTCTAGCGATACGGAAAAAAGGCAATCGGTACTTAACACACTCGTTGAGGATAGTTACCCAGAACAGGTTGTCCACAGACACCGCAAATAGCAAAATATCAGACAGTTCACACGCTACCAACTGAAAGTCTGTTCTGGTTGTGCTGTCTTTAAGGGCGACAATGCTTTTAAAAATGTTAGCGACAGACTTAGCACAACGCTTGATACGATCCGTCTGAAAGCTAAGTTACATGTTCCATTTAAGCCCATTCAAATACTGTGTCCCAGTTGAAAGACACGTAAGTTGTTCCTGCTGCCTCTCACTGTTGGTATTGTTCCGCATGTTCCTGTGGAACAAACTACATAGGCTGTATGACCTGCTGATTACGTGGGTGAATTCGGAGATGTCAACCGACATAACTTACTCGATCGTTACTCATTTATTGGAGTCGAATCGTTAAGTCCACCACATAGGCCCATTACGCTCGATCCGTAGAGTCTGTGGTGTACACACAAAATGGGTCAAAGGTTGTTTGCGGACAGTCGCAGAAACCATCGTAATCTATTTGTACTTTACCCTTAACTACATGCACAAAACGCCAAAGCGCTGAATGTTTTGTGGCCTTTAGTTCGTATCTAAACTGAACGGAAAAAAAACGGTTCTTGGTATTCGACCTTACTCTCTGTGACCGACGAGTTAATCGCTACTTAACTTGTTCTCGAAACGTCAAGCCTTTTGATCCCGTTCATTGATGATCCCCGATGAAATGAATCAGATGTTGCTTTATAACTTGGTGCATTTTGTTCTAACACCACACAGGCTACAATACGGTGAATTTATTTTCTGCACCAAGGGCTACATAACCAAACTGTCTACATTAGATTTGTTCCGATTTGATGCCCACGTTGCCCCGTCTCACAGTACGTTGGCGAAGGATGTACAGTGGTACGATTCATCTCGATTTCCCGTGCTGGTGTGTGCTTGCTGCAAAAGGAACACATAATCACCCTAGACGCATACAATGGAAAATCTGATGCCTTTCGAAATCGAGACTATGAGAATCGGGTCACGGGAAACGAAGTTCAAGGAAATTTGTGAGCACCAGTCAGAGGACAAGCAAATGGTACGCTTTTCCTGACTAACGTCTTCATGTTTGCAACTCTGGTAGAGAGTGCAAAGGAATGCGAGTAAGGCAGTCGAAGTTACGCGTCAGAAGTTATGCAATCGTGGAGGCTTTTACCACCACAACAGATCCACTGTGATCATGATGACTGGCCTAAATGTAAGTGAATCAATGTTGTGTACCATCAACTCATCGTTCTGAGAGGCATTATTAAGTCACAGAAACAGGGTACTCACATCGGACTACAGTACACCCGTGTAGTAACAATCATTTAAAGGAACACGAGCCTGAGATTCACTTGTTCAGCAAAACAACTCCTTGAAATCGTTTCGATCAAGTGAAACACAAAATTCATTTCTCATGACAAAACCGGTCGAAACACAGGAGAAAAAGTCTATCAGTCCGACATCAAGATAGTTTTATTAGACTGTTCTCCGGCAAAAAATGCGGTAGCTTATAAGGTTACCAAAAAATGAGAAAAGTAACTCTCTCAGTCTCGTGACCGTCAAGGTCGAATTGTGTGGCGTATTTTCACGATAAACACAACTGCACAGTCAAAACCATACTTGTACGGAAACATTTATCCAGAAAACCGGATGTAAATGATTTTGAAGATCTAACGCCTCTCTCACCAACCTATCACTGAGCGGGATGGTATGGTGCACTTGTGACTGGGCCCTCCCCTCTAACAAAGTGACCAGTTGAAAGAAAACGAATAGTCAATTAACAACAACAAGAGTCTGGGTAATTGAATCGAGGCGAAGGAGTCTTGAGCTACCAAGGTGGCTTCAGCACTTATCTAGAAAGGGGCACGTGACATTAATGCATGCGAATCTCACCACTGATTCACATCCAGGAGAAGGTCAAACCTTTTCTTTTCAGATATCTGTAGCCATGTCATAAATGGGCCACGGACTATGACGAGAACATCATTTATTAAATGGTACATTACGGACTGAACAGAAACAAAATAAGTGAACTAGCGGCAGCAAGAGAATAGGAGGTTTTTGAACGTAGTTAGTAGCAAGCAAATCAAAACAGAAATATAGATCGAAACACATTATCGTAGTGCTACTGACCATGAGTGTAGCTCACTCTGCGAGTCGAGTGTGGTCCAACAAAAACGCCTTACACAGACAACAGGAGTGTCTCGACTGATTTACCCTATCGGCTATTTGGATTGGTCACTGAATAATCTGTCTTCATTATAATCTGAATGATACTGGTGTTGATAAAATCATAAGATTACAGAGTTAAAATCAGTCCTATCTCCAGTCCTGACGACCCTGAATGATTGTCATAGGCACACTGAAATGAACGGTGTGTAAACTAATAACAACAGCTTGACGGATAATTGTATTCGATATGTTCATTAGATATCATACCTTGAAATGCAACCAACATTCAGAGGAAGATTCTCAAGGCGACATACTATGAATTTGACCCTCAACAATTAATTCACATACAACCATTCCCTCCGCTAACGTCACGAGGAGCATACACTTCGAATTCCTCGAAATATTTGAATGTATACTTGGTTGTACTAATGAAGTTGGACAGTTTGGGCGTTGTGTT
>QNGE01000425.1:16971-107832 GCA_008508345.1 Paragonimus westermani
GGGTGGGTAACAGAGTCCAAATGTGAAATTTCCGAGCTCCTGGTGTGGCTTCGTAGCTCAGCGGGCAGAGCGCTTGCCGCGTTGAGGCATGCTGTGTCTGTCGCTGGTTCGAATCCAGCCGAAGCCCTGACTTTTCACAGTTGGGTCTCATCTAAATTCATAAATCTGCGACACTACTTGTTAGAACGAATTTTGTGTGCTCTTGCCCTTACACAACAACAATAGTAGTGGATCTTGCTTGATTTGAAGGTCAGACAACCCATTCCAAAGGTGTTAGCCAGTCTGAAATCACAGCCAAGGTCTCCTTGTCTATATTTGAATAATTTTTCTCTGCTGTTTGCATGGCTCCTGATGCAAATTTTATAGGATAAATGGGTCCATCCCAGTGAGAAACGTTTGTGATCTACGGAGAAACATCATATTGGAGGAGGAGTGCCATTGCACGTTGAGATGCACCAAAAGTGATGGGGATGAGACGACCATTTTTGCCAAATGCAGCTTGTTGTTGAGACACCGATCACCATGACACATTCTCACATAGCAAACCGTGTAATGAGGGAAGTACAGCTGATGCACTTGGTAAGAAACTGTAATAGCAACGTGGCTTCTCCAAAAACAAGTGGAGTTGATCAACATCTTTAAGATTCGGGGCCTCCCAACTGAACTTAACTGTATCATGTAGTACATTTGAGTCGCTCTTATCAAGCCAATGATCAAGATAGCCTACAAATTGAAAGAAGTGTTCTCAGTTTGATTTCTTCAGTTTAAGTCCACTCTTGTCAGGCGTTCTAGTACATTGGTCAGGGTTTGCGAATGTTAAGAATTGACGCCTCCGGAGATTGGTCACTGATCCAAGTCAACATTTATAAAAGCTGTCCTACACACGATTACTATTAATTCTTTGGAAGGTACCGTGAGCAGGGCTGAGACCGAAAGGCAAATGAGCGTACCGGAATAAACGCAGGGAGATCATGACTATAATAAGTACACGAGAAGTTTCGTTGAGTCCATCTTGCGAGCACACAATGCTCACCTCCAGTTTCACAAACGTTTCATCGTAAGATAAGGTTACGTAGAGACCCTCCATTCGAGACAAACGGTATTCGCTTAGAATGGGGAAACACTTAACAATCACTATAAACGGATACCGAGTAGTCGGATTCGGTATTTTGAATAGCTGGCTCTCCCCATTCAGCATGCCACACTGGTAGACTCACGTCCCGTGCCTTCATGGAAATCAACTCTCATTCTACCTCCTGTCTTAATGTGTATGACAGAGTGCGTACTTCAAAAATCTCAAATGGGCATCGTCACACAATCTTAAGTTTCAGATAAAAAAATTCGGAATTTCCTTCAGTCCGAGACTGTCAGATACCGTTTTCACAAAGCCTAAACCATTGGGAGACTCTTGAATCCAATATCTTTCTAAGAGATTTGGTCGGCCGCCCAGTACCACACACATCGAGAGTGTCTTTCGGACATATTTCTCCCTGGGCACACACTTGCCAAACACCCAAATGGGTTCATCATTGTTGATCCTCAAACGGGGAAAATTCGTTTCCTCTAGTTGCTTCCCTATTTCACTCACCAGTCTGTCGCTGGTGCGAAACCACTGAAGCCCTGACTTTTCACAGTTGGGTCTCATCTGAAATCATTAATCTGCCACACAACTTATTAGTAACATGCTTAAATAAGCCTTATCCTAGGCGAGCGTGGTGTCATTCCGAGAAAACAATTTCCGTCGCACATTTTCATTGGGCACTTAACAAAGGTGCACCAAGACAGCAGTGGTTCTTCCAATTTCTTCGGGCGAATTTTGTTGTCAGTAGTCAAGGGGTGGACCGATGTGTGTGTGTGTGTGACAACTTTGTTGACGTTATCCCTCGGTTTTTGTGCTAATTTGAAGAAACATTAGTTAGCTCTGAACACGTCTTTTTGGGCAACCCACAATGAACTGAAACCCTCGAGAGTACCAGAAGTAGTTGGTGAATCTTCAACATGAAGATCAACAATAAGTCTGTGACCTTCAGCCCCAGTGATAGTTTGCAACAATCTAGTTTTATGCATCTCACCAAGTGACACTACAGAGTTCAAGATAGGAAGTAATTCTGCTTGATTCGTGAAGGTCTTTCGCTACTGGTTCAAAAAGATAAGGGGCTTCCTCGTTGAGGATGGCTGCAATGGTGAGAGCAGACTCTTGAACACAGTCATTTGAGTCCTCGTCGCCAGTAGTGTTGTGTGCCGAGTACGTGGATGGCTGAAACACTATTCGGAAAACCAACACATGAGGCATAGGCTTCAAAACTACAACAAACACTCATTTGCATATAGCGCTTATCCAAGTACTTCACGGTTGTTACGGTCACTAATGCCCAGTTCATGTATGGAGAGGAATCTTTTTCATGCCAAAGCGTACCACGATGTCTTCTTGTGTTCTTCCCCCGTCCATTCAACACACAAATATACGCTGATGCCTCGCTACTGAACAGTAGTGTGAGTAGTATAATACGATCCCCCCGCCCTCACTAAAATAGTACAACATAGTTCCACGTATTCTCATGAAGAGTTTATGCATACATGTACTAGGACTTGAGTGGTGAAAAAAACACGTGCGAGCGACACCGCCTTTCTTCTACAGTAACATTGTTTTTTGACAATTATGAGTGTTGTAGTTTCCAGAAATAAAAGTTTACACCCTTAGGATGCTTAGCATTTCGGATGGTGAACATTCAGCCAAATTCGATATTTTGAATAGAGTGAAGTTATAGGTATTGAAAGTGTTCGTTTGACATCCGTAGTTGAATACATATGCTATTTTCTGGTAGGTCGATGCCATAAGTGAGGATGAAACAGAAGTCATTATTTTTGGTTTTTGGAAATTTCATGGACAATGAGAGTTGGCGGGAATCTGTATGAATAAGACCGCGACTATTAAGAGTAATCGATGTGACACTAGCTTTTTTGAAGTTGCAGCTCCAGTCGCAGTGAAACTTGACGTCCAAATTGTAGACTTCTGAGATTTCGCAATTTATCAATTTTTCCCCTGAACCATCCTGTGCATTCGGTGGGAACCACAGATGACTACATTCGCTATAGACACGACGTAACCCCTAAAGATTAACGAGTCAGATTCGTTAAGTGAGTTCCCAAATGAAATATGTGGTTCGGTCATGAAGGAAATTTCTTTGGATTGTAGGGTCCTGGAAACGGCAAACACGACCAGATCCTACCTTCTTTGGTTGGGGAACGCGTTTGCAGTGTGTGCGGGGGTGGATCCATGCCTTGTCTGGCAACAAAACTTAACCGTGTCTGGGACGATGATCTCCAATGGAAGCGGCAGCAGTCCGTAGGTAGTACATCGCCACATAAGTTGATTTCATGGATATAAAAGCTGGGAAAATTTTGTTCGTAGTACGGGGCCAGTTGAGGGATCTTGACCTGGATGGGGAGTTGTGCAAGCGCACACCGTCACGTGTTTCAAAGAGACCCTTATCTTGAACTGCAGCCACATCTTCCTTACTGCAGAACGTCTACAGCGAGGACCAAAGTGAAGGAAGCAGAAAGGGACGCTGGACGATATTTAGTAAGGTGGGATGGAATTAGATGGTCTTGGCCTGGTACAGAACGTCCCAGGTAGCTGACTATCTTGGACACCTGGGGAAATCGTCGTTGGGTGGCAGTGAAAGTGTGATTGGGTGTGGCATGACCAATGGAATGTCTAATAGCATAGCTGACATATTTCGTTGAGATCGATCCCCATGATGTAGGTTGGTCGCTAGGGCAACTTCGCTTAACAGGCACCACTTGTGTCGCGGTATTAGGGAGTTTAGGTAATCGTTTGCTCGCCTAGTTTGACATTTGGGTTGCAAATGTTTCATCGCCAAACGACGTGACATCTTCGCTAATTAGGGGTTTGAGCGCGAAGGCTGTTGAAGTTTGATGAATGCGTACTCTGGCACATGAAAATGAGTTGGCCTTTGCATTTAAATTCTGATTGATCACCTTCTGCGGTTTTGAAATTTCTAAGTGTGGTGGGACTAGTCATGTCATGCTGCTGTTGAACGGGGGCCGCAAATCTGGCTGGCTTATATCCTTCACCAGATTGGGTCTGTCAATTTTTTGTTCCGACTTCGTCGGCCACACGGCATCACCTTATCACACAAACCAACTGAAAACTATACGAATAACTTAAATCTATGGACGAAGAGAACGTTATATGCAAGATCAGTTGCAATGAATGTGATAGATATCACGTTGGGGAAGCCGGACGGCGGCTATTTAAACGAATACATAAACACGAATTAGCCGCCAAGAGACGCGGTCAAGTTTCGTTGATTTCCACTCAAGAGGTTCAAAATGGACAAATAGTAAATCTGAGTACCGTAGAAATACTTATTCAGGCAAACATTAAACATGCAAGAGTATTTCTTGAAACCTGTTATTCATTAACCGGACCAACAAGTCAGTGTGAACTAGAGACCTAAACAGATGTAAACAGAATCGTGTTCAACTACCGGTACGACGGAACAGATTAACATTAACGGTGCGCGGACTGCTAATCAAAACTGGACAATGCGTAGTCACATGCTGGTATGCATCAAAATTAACCAGATTCCACACTCGACCCACTACGCACTAACGCTATGATCTCGCCTGATGAAGAAATTTTCCCAATTTAAATACCAATCTTAGAAATCGATCGAAAACCTAAACCACTAATCCCAGCTAACAACGCCACAACCATTCCCAGAAATCATAAAAGTATCAGATGTACTTCCATAGCAGATGTCTTACAGCACAAAAGGAGCAGAGGGAGGAGGTATCGGTTTCATTCTATTTAGAATTTTCTCCAAGGAGGTCAGGGAGGTCTTTGCGCTGGTTGGTAGAACCAGCCGGTTGTTGTACTCGGCTCGTAGACAGGAGCGCCAAGATTGCGAATAAGACCAGTGCCGGTAGTAGATTTCTCCCCGTTAATATGTAGGTGCTGTGTGATGTCCCCGAGGTTTGTATGATAAGGTATGCAATTTGAACTCAAAAGAGGGTGGAAACTCGAAAGTGATAATTTATGAAGTGGTCGTGGTTTGAGGTGCGTGGCGTCCAAGGAAGGAGGGGCCATAGACGATTTGCCCATGTGTGAACAAACAACAGGTAGGTAGAGGAGACTCAGTGCTTAGCCAGGCGACGCCAGAAAACGATTGATCGAATACGAGCAGTTTTCGGTGGACTTCGTTTTGTTGTGGAAACAGCAGAGGATGAGAAGAGGACAGGCTGCTATCCGAAAGCAACGTCAGAAAGATTGGACATTAAAATTAATAGCAGACTAGAACGAAAATAGCTCGAGAACCAGCAAACTAAGAGCAAAATCAGTAGCGACGGTAGGAAAAGAATAAAAAGTGAACAAGCCGATTGTGGAACCAACAGATGCAGGTTGAAGAATGGAGTTAAGTGGCCGAACTCCAGCCTTTGGAACATCCAGTCAAGTGTTATACTTAAAACTAATTCTTTTCCCTTTAAACCGGCTGCAAAGAACGTACAGTATCAATTCAAACTTCAAGAGGAGTCATGATAAGCTACACAAGTTGTGTAGGTAATGTACCACATCTCCCTGATACGCTTGCCGGAGTGTAGACCAAATGTCTACCTGACGGACACCCCAAAACCGAGCTGACTAGGCCAACGGGCACAACGCACTGTTGAAACGACAGTGGCTCGGCACCATCGGCCCAGTGTTTCGGCCACCACGGTGCACGATCGATAACACTTAGCTGCTCACATATCTCCGTGACCGTTTCAACAGTTGAAGGACAACGCCGGACTGGGAGCCAGCATGCAGCGGTGAGTGTAAATGGACAAATTAAAAGTACGTTATTTTCCTGACGGATTGTGTCATCACGGGAGTTTTTTTCACCAACCCATAGTTAATAAAAAGCCGCACTGAGGAACGAGAAAGTTGTAAGTTATCCGCACTAGATATAGTAAGAATCAAATCAAACAGTTTAGCATGCTATTAATGAACAGATTGAGAATAATATAACGTTAGGAGCAAATTGTAATACTCTACCTTTCAACCACTTCGGGTGGCCTTCAACAGGAATGTTGTAATCGAAAGACCACCAGAAGTGGCTGAAACGCAAAGTATTGCAACTTGCTCCTAACGTTCTGTTATTCTCAATCTGTCTATCAGGGACGAGACAGATTTACAGCTTACTAAAACATTGATCGTAGGGTCTGTAACACGTCATGCTGCTTCTAGGTTCATTGCGCCGTTTGTGGACTCTGACACGCCACAGTATAGCCATGCTGTTAAAACAAGTGTCGCTTGGCCCCTCCCAGTTGTATGTCCTCGTTATTTAACCCTGTTGTTCCACTTACTGTTAACATGTCATATTTGACCATTTTGCCGTGTTGAAGGCAACTTGTTGCGTTATCCAGATCGACATGGACAGATTGTTCAGAAATGTCCAGATTGAGGTGCTTGTCCTGTGGAAACCTGCATTGTCATAGAAAATGCTTTGTACTTATTGGATCGGACTATCATGCCGGAACCAGGTCACACTGGCGGACCGGGACCATTGCGTCGTTTTAAAGAAACCACTACCGATACTGTGACCATTTTTGCCATTTACGAATTAACCATACGTAGCATGCAGGTATTACTGGATACCATTAGCTAGAACGAGGTTTATACCTTCTTGATGTACGCCGTTATACCAAACCCGTTTGTACATACCGTGCAATAAATCTTGCTTCCGCATGCTCAGCGGTTTCCTATACATCGCGTCACGTTAACGCATGCCTGTGAATCATGACTTAATGCGTCGTGCGCTGAAGTATCCAATCTATAGTATCTCACTACATATGAACCAAAATGATACTTTGATGTAACAGTAATCTACGAATTATGCGGATCTTTTATTTACCGTTACAGACGTGCTGTTCCGTTCACAGATAAACACTATCGTCACACAAAGATAAGATGATAGGAAGCACTGATACGTAAACCATGAATTCACACAGAATGCTCAGAATGTTCTCTGAGGTCTTGCTTACAAAAAGCACTCTCCTCAGGCACGACGAGGGTACACGTTGCAAACGACCTTGCCAGATTGTACTGCTTTTCAAGATTATGGCCATTCTGCGTTCCTCCCGTGTTTGTGGACGTTCTGTGTAGACTCTGCGTTCAGGCTAGTCCCAAATAAAAAACTCGGTGGAGTGATACCTAACCGCCACAAGGGTCACTCCCTTACCTCACCACAACCGACCCATGGTCTCCTGGATGTTTTATCCACATATTCTCCTGCAAACAGTGTATAATGACGTGCTGTACTGCCTTATTGCGACCGAATGTAGTCGAATACTTCCAGTTGCTCTAGCGCCGGTACAACATTCTGCTGTAACATCTGCAGATAGGAATGCCCTAGTCTGTAAATGATTATGCGAATGGATGCTTTACCCGTAACGGTTTGATCAGAAACGAAATGACCGATAATCTCTATTCCAACAAGTCTAGTCCAGTGCATAAGCTGTGGACTATGTCGACGTCGGATTGGAGCAGATCGATGAGGGCTATCGATGTGCCCACGATTCCATTTGAACAGAATACTGATTCGTTAGTGAATGCCGTCAAATATATGTCGCTTTCTCATAAATACCTCGTGCAAAATGACTCGTTTGTCCACATCCGACAAGCGCAGCTCCTGTAATCGAGCCCCCAGGTAAGGCCGATACTTGTATACTTCGAGTAACGTGTGCGCAGAGAACTTCAATGTGTTACATTCTTGAGCGAGTTGATGGACGCTGTTTTGGGAACCGTTTTTACACGTCGCAGAATATCACTGGCGGAATAATCAATTGTTGACGTGCTTGGACGACCACTTCTTTGCAGGTCATGAACACTGCCAGTTGCAACAAACTTTTACTTCAGCCTTCGAAATAATTTACAGATAACCGATCGCGCTCTAGCATTAAACTCCTTAGTGGTCTGCTCCACATTTTTACCACAGGCCGTATAAACAAAAACCAGTTCAACACGGTGTTCAATTGTCGGATTACTGACACGTCGTTCTCTTACTTGGGTTTCAGGAGTATGATTTAACTCCACAGATCAAGTTGCTCGAGGCTGTTATCTTGTCCCAGTCGAGCGTTGCATTTCAAACGTTGAAACGGTTACAGAGACGCATGCCTGCTGCCATTGAATGTGCACCGTGGTGGTCAAAATAAAGAGCCGATGGTGCCGAGCCACATTGCGGGAAATGCGCGTGCGTCTCCAGCCCACCCACAGCCAGTTGATTTAACTGTCTTTTCAACGGTGCGTTGTGCCCGTTCGCCTATCCAGCTCGGTTATGGGGCGTGTTCATCAGGCAGACATTTGGTCCAGACTCCGGATTTTGTCGCCGTAGGAAGGTCCGGGATATACGGTAGGTCCGGCGCTTGCAGGGTAAAGACGCATTCGAATGATGATAACCCTCGAAAAATTGTGCGAAAGTAACAAAAGGTGTTGGATGAATTGTGCGGATTGTCCCTCAGGCCATGGGATACTCAGCCCGGGTGTGTGCTTATGTATGGTTCATGAGCACTGTTCACTCAGAACACAGCTGGATCAGCCGAACAAGGCGGTAGCAACACGTGACAGTTAGACCACACTAGCCCCCCTCTTCGTAGTCACAGCGACTCGGTTGCCTCCATGCCTCCTTGACTGAGTTACACGAGGTGAGTGGCGTAAAGGCTGGAAATTGCATGGTCTTTTGAAGTAGTACCCTGTCCGACGGTAGCACTATGGAAACTGTACTGATCCACAGTTATACGCCATCAATCGATTCGGAGGGACAGAGCGGGCTATTTGAGGGACTACCCACATCAAACAGGCACGCTCTAGCCACGGGACATATTATCGACCCAGCTTGCGCATTTAGAATCCTATTAAGTCAGTCTAATCTAAGGTTCTTGCGGTTTGTTGAGACAGTCACAGTCAGTTACTGACGCCGTAACTGACTCCGTGTGTTCAGAATTAATCTCTTGTGAACTCGACCCTGCCCCGGACTTAGTGATCTTTTCTAGGCTACCGATTGACTATCCATCTCACCTACCCCAGACCGGTTGATGTATAAAAAAACCTGTAAATTTGGTGCTGAGGCGTCACTACGACAGGTTAGCGTCTACGGCCTTTCGTGTCCTAAATGTTTTGTTCAAACTAGTTCTGCGTACAACAAATCAATAACTTTACATAGGAAACTTACAACCAAGTCGATTCCGTATACGGAACTTAATCGCTGACATATGACATCTCACAAAGCAGTAGAACAAACAGTTAAACTGAACGGTGTGGAAACAAGCAAGTCGGAGGTCACTATGTCAATATGGAAGACGATATGAAAAAATTAAGTTGATAATATCCCCGCAGAAACGAGAGTGGTGTGTCGAATAGCACGTCGACGACTCATCCGGTGCTCGCTACTGTGTCGCCATATTACCCGTAAAATTCCTTCTCCTTGAAACAATGACATCACTATATGATGAGTAGTAGATGGTTTCAGTTTCCACATAAATTGCACACAATCCACAGTTGGTCGCAGCCGTCGCATTCCCACAGACATTCCAATCGGACTGTCTCGAAGGGAGGCATTAAACTCGAGTTTCACTCTTATAAGGGCTCGTCAGTAGTACATATCCTTGCCATGGCCGGGACTAGAACTTCGGCCACGTTTTCATGAGGCAACCGTGTTCACCAATGCACCACTGACCTCACACTAGGCCCTATCGAATCATCATACCTGAACGCCCAACCACTTTCGTTTGTCAGTAATGGTCAGATTGTTCGATTATCTCAAGAGGCGACAGTTAATGTCTCTTAGCTGTAACTGCGATTAGGACTTCCGAGACAGGTCGAGATCACTGAACTCATTAAACCTGGAAGGCGATATTTTAGAATACTAATGAGTAGTCGAGGATTTGGTTAATCTTAAGTTAAACATCATTCCATGTGATCGCAGTTTTTACATGAGATCAGAGATTTCGACCTGTCAGGCTGTAGGGATACGCCAATCAGGTTAATGTGATGTGGACGGTTGAGTTGGCCGGTTTCTGGAACTGACCGGATAGATAAAGTAGTTTCTCACCACTCGATCTAGATTCCGCAATTGTCTGTTGGTTGCCTGCTCCGAGCTATCGGGAAAGGGGTGAACTATAATGTGTGCAATGGCTACCTGCATTACATCGAAGCCATAGCGGAGCTGCGTACATGTTAAAACCCCGATCCTCCAGATCTGCTCTACGCCAGTGACCATAGTGGTAGAACATGCTGCCAAAACGAGTATTGTTACCATTACTTAAAGACAACGCTTATGAAGATCAATACCACTCTTTGAGAGGAATCCTGTATCGTAGCATTTGCACGTTTGTTTCCAAGTACTCTATGTGAATAAACGTGGATGATTTGTGCAGTTATAAAGCGACTGATAGGTATTTCAATACCTGGAATGAGGATGGTCTGTCACCGACTTTTGTAAAAGGTCTGTGTTTGTTACAGAAATCTATGGGGTTTGATTTCGTTGTTCACACTTTGGAACGGCGAACAGAAATTTCAACTAGGATGGCTGGTCCCAGCCGATAATGAGCTGAACCTTTGCACAGTTTCGAGCACTTCCCACGGGAGTCGCCAGGTGAAGATACACAAGCCCTATATCTTATTCTGATTCAGCGAGGTCACAGTTACTCCATTAATGGTCAAAATATCCCACATAAAGGGCTAACGGAATTTGTTTCAAAATGAAACCAGATGCCTGTGTGACGGTCGTAAAGGCATCAGTCTTGTTTCAGTCGCTTCCACATAATTCAATAACGTGATACGGCGCTGGCCACCAAAACACGGAAGGGCGGTATCTTGGAGAACACACGTGGTTTCCCTTCGGTCGCAAATGAATCAATTATGTGCTTACCTTATGACAGGTTTCGCAGCACCGAAATGTGTGCAAGTGGTATTTTAACGATCTATGGTTTGTTTTCATTCAGTTGTACGTGGCATTCTTTGGAACTATCTTGTGTATAGAGGAATCAATTTGAAGTGCATGGACCTATTGCGCTCATTGTGTGTTCATTTCACAAGCACAGTGTAGGTTTACGGATGGCGGCCTCGGTTGTTCGTTACTTTGAATGGTGCTTGCCAAAGATTCAACTGTTGACATCTCCCTTAAGTTTGTTACGGGGGACTTGCTGGAAGGTACGCTTGAGTTGTCTAATAGCCTTAGTATGCAGCTTCTCCCCAACCGACAATCAGTATGCGGACGGCTTAGTTCGGCTTATTCCCTCTATTTAGGGTAAACAGGTCATGGCGAATAAGGTAACCTATCTATCTAGTCTGCGTGAGTCTTTTTTTGCACCTTTGAAGTAAGGAGTATCACTTCGAGATTAGGACGTTTTCATTATGTGTCTTTCCTCCTGAAGACGGTATACTTGTGAGTGTGGGCCGTTCAGCTACTTGGATAGCACAACCTTGTGGTCCCTTAAAAACGCCGACCAGCTAAAACCCAGAACGGAATAGGAAAAGTGTTGTTTGTTGCTCATCTTCATCGTCCCTGAAGTCACAACAATCTTTTGGTTGTCACTGGAAGAAACTGAGTGTAATTCGTGAGTGTGACCCGGTCTTCGCTATAGTTCCAAAATGTGTTTGGTTGGTGGTAAGATGCGAACGGACGCTTTTTGCCTAACCGTGGTTGTCTCCCGTCAGCTATTTCACATTAAGTGGATTTTCCGTGTGAGCACCAAAGTCTTTCACCGATGTGTCCTTCCAAAAAGCACCTAGTACACACTCACATTATAAGAGTGTGCTATCTGGAGTGATTGAATCATATTCCTTTTTTGACTTTGACACACTCTGCTTCACTTCGGATACTTTTATGAATTTGTCTTGATGACCTATCGTTTCACAACAGTTGACGAAGAAGGGTATCAACTTTAGGGCGCACGCAAGTCAGTTAGTGGTTTTCCACCTCAGCACACGTCTCACTCATATGTGTTTCAAACAGGTGTGTACCATCACTTTTTATTGTCTGACCCACGCGAAGTTCTGTTATGTGTGTGAAACTCCAAGGCCAGATATGTGACATTCAGCCATTCGGTGTACTGATTTAGACCTATACGAAATCACCGCAGTTTGTAATAGCTGATGTGTGATTGTTGACAGCCCAAACAATATTGCTTGATATGACTTTTCTGCTATAAAAAAAATGAATATCAGGAGAGAAGGTAGGAGCTTCAATACCGTTTGGCATGTTCTTGTTACAACCTTGTCAATAAAACATCCTACATTATCCCCGTAGTTGCCTTACACGCAATTCTGTGTGACGTAACAACAATTCAAATGGTGCTTTTTCGAAAAATATTTTACTTGCGGAGGACACACAGTTTTTCTGAACGATGAGATACCACTTATGTGCACTGCTTGCGACATAATGGGTAAACTAACTTGTTTATTTCACCCGACCCTAAAGCCCTGATAGCGCGTATGGTGTAGTTCTTGATAGGGTATGCCGGTGTTTGAGATAGCAAAAACTCATTCTTTTCTTAGCATTCACAAAATATACACAAATTGGCATCCGATACAGACATACCCTCCGTATTTGACAAAAAAAATTGATTTCGCAACGTTCGAATAAACTTCGACATAGGCATAAACCACTCTAGGTTGATAAGTTGAGGCAGACCGGCCGTGAACTTCTGACAGGTGAGATTGCTGTCATCTAAATGGAAGGAAACTGCACTGATGTTCCCTGAACGAGGCTTGACGTGTACAACCGGGAACAGTTTATGGACAAGTTCTGAGCCTGACTGATACTTCACATAGGGTCGTTTCAATCCACAGACTTTAACACAACTGCGCAATTTGGGGGAACGACACAGACGACCAACAAGTAACAAACGGACAGGCGAAGTTGGACTATGCGACATTTGGTTTGTTTGGTTTGTCTGAACCAATCCAGGGACGTTTTTATCACAATTCTGAAGCCCACCAGACTGCCAGCTGAAAGACTTCAGTGACCATATTCAAATCGATAACGTCAGAAGTAGACAGATAATTTGCACCTGGCAACAACGGTGAACCACATTATTTTATGTGGTTCTGATAAGCAACTGAATCGGTCGCAAAGTGTTGTAAGTCAGCGTAAGCATTTCTTAGGAGGACGAGTTAAAAGGTTCTCTTATTCAGCAGACTCAGAGATCACGCATCATAAATATTATAAACCATGACTGATATCACATTTATTCCCAAATGTGACATGCCTAAAATTTTGTTCGTGGTCTCCGCTGATGAAATTTATTAGTACGGAAACTCTAGTATGGCTCTTCCTATTGAAATGAGCCAGTTAAGAGAAATGCGTCTGCTCCCACTCATACTTGAATGATGCGAGACTCGAACTTCTCCGAAAATAACACAGAAACGAATTGAGCAGTTACAAGTTGATCAATACTTAATGAAGTCCGTGGGTTTCTATTTAGATGGTGAATAACAAAATATACCCTTGTGTTTCTTTCTCGTCGATTTTGATGGCTTCCGCCAGACCGAGTCGGCCTGTCTAACTCCCGACAGCCCATGTCTTGTTTCACGAACTGCCAGGTGATACTGCCCGTTCAGTCTTCACCAGGTTGAGACAAAGCGCTGAGTATGCAAGGTACAGTATTCATGATGCAGGGCGTAGCAAGCAAGTCAGCTGATCCGTACAACAACAGCAGCTCGTGCAGATATATATATATATATATATATATATATATATATATATATATATATGCGCCATGAGGACGTGTAAGCGTGTGGATGAATGACCGTGGGCCGCACTGTTAGCACAGTTTTGACCTCAGCAGTATAGGGCCGGTCATATCCTTTAAAAAAAACCGTAACAGTGTCTATAAATACCCAGTACCGATTGGAATAATCTGCTTCAAGGTAATTTCCTTTCCCCCTCAAGAGTATAAAACGCATTTCAGACGTTTATCACATTCCCACACTCGTAGATAAAAATTCAATTTCTACGCAAACTCGCAGAACGCGCTTCGTTTGGTTACTACTTCCATCTAATCTTCGAGACAAAGAACCTTTGACAGATTAAAACGACCCTTCTCGGATTTCATGGACTACTATCACTTAATAGGCTCGGGTGACATGCGGACAAGCCATGACTTACGTAGATGTAACAATGGTGTACCGGACCTGAGAGGCAAATCTGGTCCCAACATGCTCATAAACTGAATTTCAGCCACCAGTAAACACCGAATAAATACCTCCCGGCCGTCACAGAAGTAGTTTTTCTGCCGGCGAATCTACTTTCAATAGGAACTCAACTGTTTATGAAGGACATATTCGGTCGAAACTCGGTCAGACAAACAGACTTGACGATTGATCACCAATCGGTCTTAATAAGTGTGCAGAGTTTTATATCAACCTCTCACAAACTTATTCAGTCAACGGAACACACAAAACTGTTGCACTGCACCTGTCTCTAAAACGGGAACGGCAAAATGTTTGCCCAATTTCCAAACTGTCGGAAGTTTTTAAAAAACCGATTCTTGCACAGCAAGGGTTCTAATCAACCTGTTTACTGTTATCCACGCTCCACCTTTGAACTAATCGGCTACCTTATTCATTTCTTCATATCATCGAATAATGATAAATCTAGGGCTATTGATTTGTGATTCAAAGACTAGGAGTGGTGTAATTAGCAACACTGGAGGAGAAACTCTATCTTTAATTCTGAACGGATTTGGCATTAGGCTCTCATTCGTTGTCCACTTAGGCGATTGCTCTGCTAATCGTAATCAATTGAGCCAATCTGGTAATGAAACCTCACTGCCGCGCACCAGGGTACACTCTTTTCCTGTTCTTGATCACACGATGATATAGTGTTATGCCTCAAACAACAAATCCTGCTTCCTTTTTCTGATCATTTTGAACGGTAAATCCAAACTCACAAGTTAGTCACAGTCCGGCAGCAGAAGTTAACATATACGAATGCACTGATTTATTGTTACCAATCGTTAAGGGAATTCAGTACGAGCAAGTTACACTTGTTTGCTCTTCCCTTTGTGCTAAGTATCTTTATAGAAGCTATCTGGGTAACAATAGAAGATAGTTTGTCCAGATTAAATATCTGTCCACCAAATTAGAAAAAAAACATCTTTTAACATTTGGCAGGTAACGTTTCTCTCCTTCCGGTATCGCCTACTCAAAGACGTTATCAACGTGTCTACGATTTCCAGTGTATATCTGTTGTTTCTCTGATTTGCTTTCGAAAAATCTTCCCTTTTTCTGTTAGATTCTTAAATAATCCACCACGATGATATGGAATTTTTCCGTTTGGCACTGTTACAATTTCTCATTACTTCATATGGCGAAAGAAGTTTTGCTTTCAAAAATATGCTTTACAAAACTCATCCAGTTAATTTCGATTCTCTTGGATGCACTATTGTGTCTTCATTACCATTCAGCTACAAAAGTCTCTTTGCATGCACCCTGTTCCACTGTTCTCCCGTTAATCTGTACTCAGCTCGAGCTTCACGCATGTCCACCCTCTCCACTTTTTAAACAACTACGAAAGTGAATCAGGGGTACCTTCCGCTTGATATTACTTGTAACGAACTAAAAAATTATCTGAGAATTTTGTTAAGATTATTGCTATTGCGTTATTCGAGACCATTGAGCTATTTATCCTTTACTCATTGAAGACTTCAGTTGGCAAAGTTTTGTAACTTCACGCCTCGGAGAGCATAATGCACACCATTGACCTGGCTTTAATGTAACGTTGATCAGTGAGATCTCTTCGGAGTGTCAATGGGCTAGCTAATCAACTCAGTGATGTCGAGACACGGGCAGACGAATGTACGCCTCATTTCACATTCGACTCCGATGTATCCATGCACCTATATCGGACGCACATTGCGTTTGTCACTAATACATATCACATAATCCCTTTTTCAAGCATTTGTTCCACGTGTCCTGCAAGTCTAGTGTTAGCACTGTGACGTTGTCATAAACCAGCGTTTTAACAACTCGAGTTGCCAGGTTCGAATCTCTACCGGATGTGGTTCATTCTCATTTCTGCTTTGCTTTATTTGTGAAAGGTTTCCCTAGGAACTCCGATTTCCTGCTAGTGATGCTGTTATGTTTTACACTTCTAACAGCAATGAACAATTTTCGGCGCTACAAGGTAGACAGACAAAAATGGTGGAATGACATGAAAGCCGCCATTTAACGTTAGATCGAAGAAAACTTATTGGCGTGGAGTTTCATCTTCGTGGGGATGAAAGTTTAATGGATAGTTTTGCACAGTCATCTCCCATATCAGTTAAATCAGTCATCCTATCAACTTTTAAAGTACCTAATGTGACGCAGTTTTACTTTTCAGTACTATCTTCTAGTATCATCGCAACACCACCGTCTTGTCAAAAGTGTGACGTTTATCCCTTCCGTTCGCAGCTTGTAATAATTATTGGTTCATTTTTAGTTCATGGCAGTATTCGTCACTGGTTGTGCCGTTGTAGCGTTCGTACTATCAAGCTCATAGCTTCTCGCGCCATTCATGCACTCGCCTTCAAGGACTGAGATTCCAGTCCACAAAGTAGCGAGGTCATCACTTAAGTGCCATGTGCACTTCTGCCTGTCCTATCCTTCTGGCTGACGTTTCCTCGCTCGTTGGACCGGTTTCGCTCATTGGTGATATGACCGATTTCTAGTATTGTCCTTGATCCACCTATTGTGGACTTTTGCCGTATCCCACAGCCACGTTGAGATATTCGACTGGATGTTCAAATAATCACGTCTCCAATTTGGTCGTCCATCACATTATCACGTTAAGTTAACAGTTCCCCGACTATGTTCGCACGGTTTCTTCTAAAAAGTTTCGTTGCGTTGCGCCGTTCGCTCACGTACCTCTATCCCAAATTTACTATGGTTTATTCCTTCCAATGACCTTATCACCCATAATCACTGCAATGCCAACAGACCTCTCACTGGTCCGGTCATGCAGTCCAAAGCGTGTTCACAAACTGTTTATCGTACAATGGTGTCACACAATCCTTTAGACTTTTCTCTATACAAATTTCCGTCTAAATGGATCAATTCCTCCGTAGCTTGCAGGTTACTTGTGCAATAAACAAGTAGCAATCACAGGTCTAAAAGGACGGTTCATCATCAGTTAATTACATAAAATTTTCCTCGTCGTTTTATCTAACACACTGCAAACTCGTGCAGTAAAAACCTTGTTACTGTTGAATTGTCCGTGAAACTAATTTGTTTACTGGCTGAATATTTACGTGTCCAGGAACGAGTATCTCAAACTGTTGCTACTATCGATTTACACTTATGTCCCACGAAACGCGAAAGTGGATATTTCTGGTTGACGAGTATAGTTATCCGAACTCTAGCCTTAAATATGTTGTGTTAACGAAGAATTTACTGTATAGTTCCACCCTATCTGTTGACGTTTTATTTTCGGTATGAATTGTCTAAACACAGCTAATTTTAAATTAGATACGCCAATGCAGCCAACATAACCTTGCTCTGGAAAGTGTAGTAACTGCTATTCGGCTCATCGCAGACAACCTTTTATTTCAGTCGCACGCAATTTGGGACGGCGCCAATCATCCGAGCGTTTGTTTTATTTACAAGGTCGAAAAAATTTTGCGTTTCTTTTTAGCTTCCTGTTTATCTGACGCATGCTGACATCAATGGTATTCTGACATTCGTTTCACTGGCGTTTCAACCTGTCGCTGTTAGTTGAGTGAATCACTAAATTCAACATCTTTCTAGAATCACCTATGGTTTTCAGCTTCCGGTCAAGTAATGCATGTCCGAAAAATCTAAGCATAGGAGTGATGGGATGAGCTAATAAGGGGAAAATGCATTTAATCCGCTAGTAGCGTAACGTGCGCAATCGTATAAAAATGGTTTTCACACGTTTACGAAGGGCGAGGGACTATCTCACGGGAATTTGTTTAAGACCTACTTAAGTTATCAGCATAGCCCCGGTATAACGAAAGATGTGAGACCATCAAAGCAGCTAACCATGCATGTCATTTAGTTATCATGAGTAACTCGTGAAAATGATTAAAATTTGTTAAATAATATCATTTTGCTTAGGGCACACATCACTGCTCATCTTGTGCGTAACCCGAGGGAGATGACCTTATCTTATTACGAAAGCAAATTAGGCACGTATGCATTTAGATGCGTGCAACAACAGTACCAACGACTTTATGCGTGCAATTTCACAAGTTCCATTTTGCTTTCTCAGAGTCTAAACGGGATTCCATAACACGTTCTAAACAATGGTGACATATGAGTGTCTTACAGTCCAGCTTTCTAAGCCTAGTTACAGGAAGCAAGATTCTTCTGCCTCATCATCGACTTTAGGTTTGGAACCGTCGGTAGCAGAAACAACTTACTTCACAATGCTGATGATATCCATGACCTACTTTGTAATAACACACACTATCAGTGGCGATGCCATTCATAACGATGGCTTCCTCAATGCATTCGGCAGAAACTTTGAACAGACTTCACGTTTCTCTGGTGCTGGTTCCAGAAAATGTGTTCCAGACATGCACCTGGCGCCATCGACAAGTAAGCATGAGTTTGAATGACTAGTAGTTCTCAATGTACGCTGCGCTAAGATGAAAGTAAGAGTATTTAGAGACGGGTATTGTGCTTGCTTTAATGAAAACGTTGTAAGGACGTTCGTTTTAATGAGCATAAAAGTCCACTCATTCTTAAAGTAGCAGCTTGGAGACAGTTTTCCGGCTAAAGAAATATTTTTGCTACCATCTTCGTTATGTTGTGACTGCAAAAAACGCTTGGGCTGGTGAACTGTTTATTGCCAGAAAGATATGTGAAACACAGGACAACGAACACGAACACAATTCTGCACGGCTGATAAGTATCCACATCTTTTGAGCAGTAACTCATTGACATTCGCTTTGATGACACGTCACACATAATGCATACACACATTTCCAACATTCGCACTGGTCCGTCGTATTCCTAGCCCCACGTGCACGAATCGTACTATACTACTCACAAACGAGCGCGCATGTTGTGCACCCATCATGGGCGCCTGTGTGCACCACACCCGTGCCAAGACTCAAACTGAGTTCCGATCGGTCGCTCCGTCATCGACCAACGGCTCATTCATTCACGCAATTAAGAATGACGCTACCGCTCACAGATGTTCCAAATACAGCATGTACTTTTCCTGAATCACGTGTTCCCTCTATCGCTGTTATTGCCTGTGTTACTTACTGTTGATTGCGCCCGAATAGGAACACAACACATGTTACACAACAGTTAGTGACCAACGATTGTACACTGTCGGTTGGATACCGAGTACCACATCGTCAGCCTACTGGGTTACAAATCACGAGCTGAATGTTAATTTTCCATACGAAGATGATCGAAGGCTTCCAAATGTTGGCCAATTGGTTGGCATGCTTATTCTAGAAGTTCGCTGCTGACTGATGAATATTAATTGTTTTGTGGGTAACGAAGCATTGAATTATGGAATCAAGGCGTTCCTAATTTTGAGTTTCTGGTGCTATTTCAGTTATCTTCCTGTAAGCTGGACTTTAAGGAATGAACCATTTCTAAGAACTTTAAATCATTCTCAAAACGTAATAGAAGGCTCGACTAATTGGCGAACGACTGAGCCCAAGGATGTGCATTAACAGGTTGTGTGGTTTGTGGCAAAACACTGGTAAAAACTGTATTTTATTACCAGACTAAATCTACTGCCTGTGCATCCCCGTGAGTGCGTGATAATAATTAATTATCTTTGTCCGTCATGGTGTGTTTGACCTAGAAAGTTCCGTTTTATTTCTGCCAAGATGAAAGAAGTTGTCACCACATTCCAGACGGAGACAGCACATGAATGTCACATGTGCACCATTATCATAGCTGCAGTTTAAAAGAGGATTAACGTATAGTTTCGGTGTGTTGGTTTGTGTTGACGTCCAACTTATCATGCGGAGCAAAAGTGATGGTTATAAAAATGAGCCATGCGTTTGTTGGCATACTTACTGCCTGACGCGCCGGAGATATCATTGGCTCGTTCTATGTATGCCGTTCTATCGGTGCCCCATATCAAGACGATGACAGATATCCGCCTAAATCAACAGGTCTACCAACAGGACCGATTGATGATATGATACTGAATAAACCGTGCGCATAACCGTTATAGGAAACATGAATACAGCTGTGGATAGGTAATTTATTTAACATTAGAAGAGCAAAAATTTACTTTATGTTGAGACCAGACGCTTTTATTTTATAGCTAACTCTGCTTTTAACGATGTGTTCAGTGACGTGATATCCTGTACTTGTTTGTTTCATTTCTCCCCCAACAAAATCAGATTAGCCGGTGACGTTCAGATACGGACAACACACTACGCTTCTTCCGTGAGTGCAACATGACTTGTCTTCAGTTAACTGATTCAGTCAATTAGTCTATCAATCTCAGAAGAAAGCGCACTGATATAAACCTCATTCAAGTGTGTGAACAAGATAAGCCGATCGAGAGGTGTGCTATTACAATTCGGTCCCCAGTTCTCTGATGCTACCACAAACACTGACACCCACAACCAATTTCATCCTCGACTGTACTCACTAAGAACCGGTTACTAAACTGTACTCACTCCACGTGATTGTAATAAGGACAGTCTATGTCCGTATTGAACGATTGGTGTATGAGCAAGTTATTAAACATTTAAATCTACCTTAAGGTACTCACTGCACCAATGTTTGACCACGTGGTAACCCAGTGTAAACCACACTGACGGGTTGTATTGCTGAGCTATCGTTTACTGTGTACCGCAATTAACGTAAATCAGTGGCTTCCGTTAAATCCATTTGACTGATTACTTACTCTGTTCCATTAGGATCTCACAAGCCACTGCTGTTTACGATAAATAAGCTCGAACTTTTGGGAAACAACAACAGCCATCATAATAATATTAACATACAAAAATACATTTGTCTTAGCGACCACCAACACTAATCTGTAATGCAACAGTAATCATTTTGCACCGAGCCATATTAATGAATCCTGTGATCCCCACAACCCACCACATTTGAGTACACCTTTGTCAGTTACACAGACCCTTTCGTTTAGAATGTTAGAAGTGTTTGTTTCACTCGATTTAATGATCTACCTATTTATTTGTCAAATTCTTCGGTTTTTCTCGGCGAAATGAGACTAGCGGTATAGTGGAACTTTTTCGAGACTGTTCTATACACGCCATTCAGTCCATCATCGTTCTCGGCCTGTAGGCTACACCCCTACATCTGAATTCCCGCTTCGTTATGATTGATGGTTGCCCTATCGACAAACTTGGAATTGATTAATCCAATTCCATAATTAAATGAAGCACTCATGAAAAGCAGAAAGTTGCTTTACATTTGCCCGGTCACGCATCATATTTTTCGCTGGCATGGCACATTGGCTTAATGTAGTTTACGTCTGAACAATTACTCAACAAGGACCTTGTTCAATCAAGGTGAAATGAAAGACAATCTGATAAGGAGGTGGAGCAATCAGGAAGCCGAGCGTATGAGTGAAAATTAGTCGTCATTATCTTGCAGTTTAATAACTAAGTGAAAGCTTACTGGCGGTAGTTTTGTTCACCTCTTCAGGAACGGTGTTTAGTGTATTGGTAATGCATAGAAAAGTCAGCACCTTCCGTAAACCCTATTCTATGCAGTTATACAAATGGTCATTGTATGACTGTGAGGTTATCTAACTGTTTCGTCACTTATGACAGACGATAGTGAAATGGGTGTATAGTTTATTTAGAAACTGATATTAACCCAGAAATTCTACCTACTTGAAGCAACGACACAACACATTCCAACCATTCGACGGAATAAACTCATTTTTACTCATGTTTGACCACCGAGTGATGCACAAGTAGTTTCTTGCTAACTATTCGGCCTTCTGATTTGTTGTAAGAGAGATTTTCGGCAATTGCAAGCAGCGTGTTATTGTTTGTTTTGAAGTGAATGACTACAGCTTATATCTTCGAAGAAAAACTTCACTGGTGATGAATTATGCCATGTGCACAAACGCACCATATAGTTTACTGGCTACAGAAACAATTATTTCACAATAATGTAAAATTTTGGAGCCAAGGAAGTTTACACATCTCACGCAACCAGCAACGGTCAGTTACTAGACTAAATGGAAGTCCAGACTATAAACACCGCTAACCGTTCAACCACAAACGACACACACTAAGCGCCACTCTCTGTATCATGGCAGCAAACTGTGCTGAAATTGCTGCGTTTGTCACGTGTTGTTCTCTGTAGATGCAGGTTCATTCTTTGACCCAGTTAGTTTTGCTCTGGAAACGCCGTATGCTGTGATGTGCACTTATACCGATAAAATGGATCACTGCGCATGCCACTGTGATTGAGCTCTCTTATCAAAGCCACTGATTGTCACGCATTAATTAACACGTGAATCATGCGATACATAGCGTCGTTTATTGACAAGTTAAAATGGACGAGCTTGTTCAAATCCATAAAGCTTGTCAGCAACTGTTAAGCAGAATCACCCTGGAGATGGCCAGGATGACACTGATTTGTATAGGCGAATCAAAAGCACGCAATCCAGCAAGTCCATTTGGATCACTCCCATCATTCATGAAGTTGTACGATTAAAAAGAACGGGTAGATTCTGCCTTTCTATAGCGATCGAATTAGTGGGACTAATAGCAGCTAATGTACTAGCTTAAACCCATTGCTTGTCTCGACACAGCAGCAACACAAGACCGGGGACTGTGAATACGGTTATGACTTCATTGTAGTCAGGGTTACAAACACTTTTTTGGATGGAAGTATGTTAGGTGGTTAATTAAGGACAACTGGACGTCAGTCTCCTCGTATCCTGCCGATGCTTGAGTCGTGAATGCACCGCCAGTTTGGTAGTAGCTCGACCAAAAACAGCAAGGTAATCAGTACACTCTTGAGTGGCTATAGTCATGGCATTATAGCCGATGACCCTGACGTGCTGTCGTTTGCAAACTCGTAGGCCACAGACTGTGATCATCACATTTCTTAAGGCAATGTATCACACAGTAAATCTTAAAACTGGTGTCACAATGTAGGCAAGTAATAGGAGACAGTGAATGAAGTTGAGATGCCGTTGGCTCCGCACTGGAACAGACGTTCTACGCATATTCTGAGCTGATTCTTCCGTGTTTGGTTGATAGGTTGGTAGACGAAAATTACTGTTCACGTGCACTTACAGCTAAGGGTAAAGCAGTCAATGATTCCCGTCAACCGTGAGTGAATGCGGACTGGGCGTCAGTCCCCTGCAGGTATCTGCTTATTTCAGTGATAAAGACAAAATGATTGGAATACGGCTGAATCCGAAAATACAAATGACCATAAATCTAATCATGTCCAACATCCTCAACAATACCGATGTCTTCACGTTGTTTTAGCTTCTTGGTACTACCTATCAAAGCCAGTCGCAACAGCACAATCAGTAAATAATTCTGTGCGTGGGCGTGACCTACACCTTTAAGACACCAAGCCTCACCGTCAGACTCGTTACGATAGATCGAACTCCCACAGCTGTTGTTGATTTCTTGTTACACGATGCATAGTGAAGTTTGTTGATAGCGTGCCTGATGTTCTGTAGTCGAGTTTCCCTTTTGTTCATCTTTCCTTGAGTTTTTCTCAAAGTTTCAAGAACCGAGAACAAGTAGGATACACAATTTACGGAATTCCAGAGGGCATGCATCAAAACAGAAAAGTATAAAATGGTCGTATCTTTGAAGCAACGCGTGTTCAGAAACAAAAATTGAGTGTATATAAAGGTAAGGTGACATCTGCTAAACGACTGTCTTGAAGCTTTCATTGTTTTGCCTCATTATTCATTTCCACATAGGAGCTAGATAAATCTCTAAGACGACAGCTACAAGAACAACAATATATGCAGTTCTCAACGTGTACCTTATCAACTCACTGAATGACTGCCTCATATCTTACGTCAGTAAGGTGTGTGTTTGTTTGAGGGCGCAGAGCAAAACCTATGAAAAGTGTTACCCATTAACCTTAGCGTTTATTAAGTAAACTATACTAGCAAAGGGAGCCTAGCCCAAATACGACTGCATCTACGATGTAAGCATGGGGGAAAGTCGGTGTCTGCGATGATCGAATGATTATTCAATAATACTCATCCCATTCTCGTTTTCGAAAAACCTTCAATATCAGTCAAAAGTCTGATGTAGTTTCGAGTATATTCTCTGTGCGTAACAGTAATCAGAACCAGACATTAATGTCTTATTCAATGTGACCTCGAGATAGGCAGACGTCTCAATTCCGAGTGGGTCAAAATGTTCAGTCACTGGCTCCAGGTAGGGTACCTCAAGGAAACCCTACTTCCTGTCGCTTTACTGGTCATACTTTTCAGTCGGAGGCTCGAAGTATGGTTTCTCAAGTCAAACCCCTCCAGCGTTGCAAACGACCTGAATGTACCAAAAGTTATCGTCGCCCTGATGACCCAGTTCATTCCCGTTCATTTCCTCTCCCTCTCCGTTATTGATTCCCCTTGCTCCACTTTAAAACAGCTGGTAAATATTGGCACGTTTAACGTCCGTTTCATTCGACAATTAGGTCAGCAAGCTGTTCTGACAATCACCTTTTTGAATCTGAAACTGGACAGATGCTGTCTCCGAAACGCCCCTTCACACTCCTAGCATTGTCCTTCACTTGAAATTGCCCGTAGGTAAAACTATGGGTTAGCAGTTCTTTCTTAGAATCTTGGTCGAATCTCATGGTCAGGCTGGAGTGAGGATTGTACTGAGCTCTGAGACACAGCAGAACCTGCTTGACTGGACCTCAATGAATGGTACTCTATGTGCCTTCAAATTTGACACTTCCGTCAAAGTCGTTCGACACAGACCAGAAAGATGTTTGTTTGTCGTGTCTGCATATCCACCAATAGACACTAGTTCAGATTCCGTCAATAACCCGTTCTATGATACGCTTTGACCCTTTGAGATTAACTAAACCTTCGGATATCGTTGTGCTTCTTGGTGATATGAACGCATAGCTGAATCGTCTCGCTCAAGACGACAGGCGGCTAGGCGGTACGTTCGGTGTATACGCAGGACGCACTGATAATGGCGACCGGCCGTTACAATTCTGCGCCTCTTACATACACTATATATCGAGTAGTTCAGTTCGGCACAAACGATGGCAATCCGACACGCGAAGACCATACTGTGCTAATCGAACTTCGACGAAGTTGATCATATCACAGTCAGCCATCGGTGACGTCACTCCTTTAAGAGGTTCTCGTCCATTCCGGAGTAACCATCTTGACTCAATTCACACCGACGAACGTGCCCGCTCTATTTTATCGTGTACTCAGAGATCACCTGCTCACTAGCTTAAAGTATTCAGTTAGAAATCAAGCAACGATGGTACACAGGAGGCTTATTAAATACCACTGATAGTCAAACTGATCGGGACACAAAAGTGGAATGACACAAGCGAGCACTGGGCAAGAAATCTCAATAGCTTCGCAAACCCGTTTCGAATTGGTCTGTTTCAAATGGACATTACAGTTACGATAGAATTGGATTTTCCCTGATTCAACAAAACTTTTCAACAAACGGATGCCCCGAATAAGACAAAGACCGCTATGAATCGAAACGTAAACTAATGAGCAGTCTTAGTAAGAACCGCGAGACTTACCTCTCCGAGAAAACCCAAGAGGTATGGAGGGTATTGTTTTTTTACCAAGGAATAGCCGGGTGCTGTTTTCCCTGATTCGTGGTTGAACTGACCATCTACCAGATGCGAGTGAGACTGTGTACAAAGTAGATGACTCATGAATTTCCAGCTTGTCGCAGCGACTTGACAGATAAGCCGAGCACTTTAGGAACACTGTAACTGGATTGAGACAACTCATACAGCTTGTATGGTTACTTACGAAATTCCCGACAAGCTTCCGTCGGAAACCGAGGTGCTCTGGATTCTGGAACATTGAAAAACGACAAAGTCCCATATCCGAACTTCAGCTCCCTAGGTCTTCTGAAAGATGATGGGTAGAGATGTTATCCGAGCTGACCACATTTCTCCTTTCCATGTGGAAGACTGGAAACGTGCCTCGTAACTAGCGCCTAATGACAGTCACTATCGTTTTCAAGAAGAGTGCCAGCACATCATGTGATTAACCAAGTCACTATCGCACTCAAGATGCTCATGAGTCTAGATGCTAAGAAAATTTGACACGTCGTCTACCCGGTTTAGGAGTTCACGACCACTCACACTGCTGGTTGGGATCACTACCTAACATGATGTTGTGATCCAAGAACACGCAACGGCTGTTTATTCGCAAAACCAATACATAGGTTGTGCGTTCCAACATGACCGCAAACAAAAACACCCATCCGCGCTCGACACTGATGTCAGAACGTCATATTTCTTTTATGTAACAAGAACCATTTCATGCGATGTTGCAATTCAGTGCCTCTTCTATTTTTTCAGCGGCTATTTCCATCTCAAAACCCAGGCTCTTACCTTACTACTGAATAATGGTGGTGTGAATAGTATGGAACGATCGCCCGTCCTCACTACGATGACATTGTGTCGCAGTCATTGATAGACCTGTATCTGCGACCTTGCTGACTCTTCTTTCTCTTGAGACTCGGCTGTTTTGGTTTATTTATTATCTTTCTCGTAGTTATTTATTAACGCGCAACTTCTTGGACCAATGTCAGGGCCAACAGTAGCTCGAGTCATCGTACCGACAGTTACGACTCAAAGCTGAAATGCTGCTGCTACTACTACTACTGCTGCTGCTGCTGCCGATGGCTCAGCGCTTAACCTCTGCTGCACAACAGTGCCTACCGATGCTGAGTGGTATCCAAATCTACAAGGCTTTGCGGTCAAGTTATTTCTTTACATTTCACCTGTAAGCGTGAATGGTACAGTGCTGGTGTGCAACGACCCACATATTTTTGTGTGTGATGATTGGCGACAAAATTTTCTTCATAAGTGAAATAGCCGTTTGCTTAAGAGACAACGTTGGTAATTTTGACAACCCGACTTTAGTACTTTCCCAACGGCCTTCGTTCAGATCAGCGGTCACCAGTTGTTCTGCGACTACCCCTGAACCATTCTTTCATAGATCGACTGAGCAGTTAAGCTTCTTTCTAGCGGCATATCCGATTAGTATGTGGCAAAAAGAGGGCAGCTTAGAACTTGTCCTGGAGACTTGGAGTTATCTACCAACAGTTCAGCCCCTGTAGTTTACGTTCTCCCTAAACTCTTACATGTCTGTGACTGGTGACCGTAGGAGGGATGAAAGTTTACCGGATAAATGGTACTGTAATTCGACGGAGATGCATGTGAAATCGAAGCGAGTAATAATGGAACAGTGAAATGTGAAAGGAAGCCATATATCCCACAGACACTGGATTATTGCTGACCATATGAACCCACGTAGTAAACGCTTGGTTATTTATTAATCCACAACTACATACTGTACAATTGAACATGTTGAAAATAAGTTCCACTTAGCGACCCTCTGTATTTTAAACTTTATTCAAAGCCTGCAAAAAACGTGATTCCTATTCTTAACAAGAGATCAAGAAGAGGCAATTTTCATGTTTTCTTCGGGTGCTTATTTCTAGGGTTCCACTGCCAAGCACGAGGTACTCTGTACATTAACTGATATACCGATCAGTCCGTATTTATCAGTAGGCGTAATATGCATGGGGCAGACACCAGAAAACAGTATTTTTCACAAGTAACTGTTGCATGATGATTCTGAAAACAGGATCAGAAATGACCACAAGTCAAACCCGGGAAAACGAAGACCATTACTCACAAAGATAAACACAATCAGAGATGTTGTATGCCACATAAGCAGTTGCTTGTACGAATCGGACACATTTAAAAGTTAGGTGATTACCATTCATAGATTAAAGTAGAATTTGATTCTTGCTCTCCGCTTTTCATGTCTTATTTTTCACAACGCCGTCGTGTAACTGCATCGCGTGGTGATGCGAATGTTCCTTTTGGTTAGGTCAACCTACCAATTTTTGGTGCGCTGACACTTTAGCATGGGAGTAACGGAGAGAGTAGGCTGTTCAGTTTAGGTCGGTCATGTGGTCACTCGTGGTTCGAACCGCATGAAAAACACATGCGACGGTTGACCCGGCTGTTGATCGACTTAACTAGGTAGTTTGGTAAGAATCTCCGATCGATCTGAACTGAACATGCGAAGATTGCAGAAAAGTTATGGCGTTATCTGCTGGTCATGGACAAGCGCTCGGTGTTACAGCCAGACTTGAACAAGAGCAGCGCCAAGCTGTTGGCACTGCTTGGGTATCACCAATTCTGGGTAACTTGAAAACTAATATAACTAAGATGTTCATTGTCATTTTGAATACATTTTTGGCTCACTAGTCATTGATCACAACAGCGATAATTAAAGCAAGTATCCACCAGACAATATTGTTACACTCGTTTATCGGAGAGGAAAATACATTGCATCTGTCCCAAATAGAAGACTATTTATGTGAATAATACTCACCTAAAAATAACGACGAAAATTTAAAAACTGAAGTCGTACTGCAACATAAGTGGTACCGACGAGAGTAGAATGTGAACATGTGTATAAAGATTATATAGTGCACGACTTTCATTTAATCCACGTTCGACAATCTGTTGCAGCAATCTCTTCGTAGGTAAACTACCACAGAACATTTTACCACACATTTACTTTGATAGATTTAATAAACACCGAATGTTAAACAACCATATGAACGGGAAACGAAGTGGGAGTTATATGTCGTTCATTCTCGGGCCGTCGTTCAGTTGATAGTATCCTTTCGCCTCATCTGAATAGGTTTACTGCACCTCAACACCTATTCCACCTACTCGTTATGGGTGATTTTAGAGTTCACCATGCAGCTTAGACTAATTTGAGACAAGTTTCTGGAGGAAGCTGTGATACTGAAGTGCTACTGACAGTATTTCGGGGAGGGGGGTTGGACTCAGCACATCCACACGCTCACAAGACACCGTTCAGGATTAAGAGTTTCTTTGTTGGACATCATAATCACAGCAACCGACTGGCAACTTCAAGCGGGCCGATTTTGATTGCCTGAGGAACCATCTCACCACGATTTCCATAGGATCAGGCTCGGTGGCCTCAGACTTTCAACTGGCCAACACGATTAATGAAGCAGACAGGCCGTACATACCCTGTGAGTTCATCAAGTGCTCTTCACACTCGACCTGATCAAGGGTTATTCATCACCTCCTCGACCTTCGTGTACAATTATTCACGATACAATAGCACTCTGGTAAATCTGAAGACATCAAGGTGTTTATCAGTTAATAATCGACGCAAATCAGAAATCCACCGTCATCATTTCGCAGTACAATCTAAAGTACTCGAACTGGCGCAAAAAATAACAACCTTCTTTTTAAATACATGCTTCATCGGTGGAAAAATCCTCTCTCAGTCTTGCTTTTCCGTCAAACAGACGGGGAGGTTGCCTCTGTACCACGCGAAGTTGCCGATGTAGTTACGAATCATTACGCCGCAGTCTATTTTACGGTTACATCACCTGCATTCAGTCTACCACCACAGACATTTCAACAACCACTTCCATCAACAGAATTTTCGCTGAGCGATGTACATGGTTTATTTTTAGAGTTTAACCCGCTCAGTTCGACGGGTCCAGACCAGATTCACTCGAGAATACTGTAGGAAACTTTCTATGTACCCGTAAAACCATCTCATGAATTCTTTAACCTGAATCTTTCTGATAGTACCACCTCAGCTGAGTGGAAGGCGGCTAGCGTAATTCCCATTTATAAACCAGGTGATCGACACTGTTAGCTACTAACTTATTAGCCTAACGAGTATTCTATGCTAGACACTCGGACGTCCCATCAAACGTGTAGTACTAAAACATCTCACTAATAATCTAACTTCTGTAGCCCAGCACAGGTTTCTACGAAATTTGTCATGTGTAACCAACATGTATTCCTTTATGGATAGTTTAACTGAGGCCAAGGACCACGGTCTTATTTCGGATGCCATTTTCTTTGATTTCGTCAAGATGTTTGACCGAGTGCCTCAAGGTCCACTGTTGCATAAACTAGAGGCATACGGTGTTCAGAGTGAGATTCTGTGATAGGTATCCTCGTTTCTGAATAATCGAACTTTCAGGGTTAAAGCAGGATCCGCCCTCTCCTCTGTACCCATCTCACGGGTGTACCTCACACCCCCATCCCTGGACTGCTGCTGTTTCTAATCTATATTATCGATCTTCCGGAAGTAGTCTCCAGTAACCCCTTGCTATGTACGGATGACCTAATAATGTGGCACTTCCTTGATTCCAGCATTCTACAAACTGGCCTTGATGTTGTCAAGCCATGGTCACGTGAGTGATGTCTCCGCACCAGTGGCAACACGTGTGGTCACGTCTGGTGGTGGAAATTCTGGGGACGCGTTCACCATACATATTGTTGAAAAAGCTGCAGTGGTGGCCAAAGTGGACCTCAAGAAAGACCTAGGAATCTGCATGTTGTCTAACTTATCTCTCCCCTATCATTATGAAAAGGCAGTTAAAAGGGTTAGACTGTGTTAATGTGGTGAAAATCTACTCGAATCGCCACTTATCCAAGCCCCGACACAACGGAAGATCTGACAGGGCGCCAATCCAAATGTCGCTTTAGAGATACCGCATCAGGACTGAACGAACAGTCTCGATGTTACGCCTTCTGTTACTCAAAAATTTCTTCGTCTTATGTTGTGCTCATTAACATACAGTTTGTGACTGTATATGCCAATAAGACCGGCCAGTGACAGACTGTGTTTTCTTTGATACAGTTGTACACCCACAAATTCGTTTTCTTGTCTCGTGAATAAAAACTGCTTACTACAACCAGTACCAGGCCTTCCCCTAGGTGCAACCGAAGCACGGGCCTGCAGTATCGTTATCCTAATCCGAACAACAAAACGCAGACGCAAAGACAACACCACATTGCACGGTGCGTGTAAGAGGTAATGAAGTAAACTGTAGAGACCCACTGGTTCAACCTCTTCCGCTGACATCGCTTTTTCTCAGTGGGTACTCAAGCTGTCACTGATGAGAGCCCCCCTACAAATATAGCTAAACATTCCAGACAAGCGTCGGGCAGATTTTCTCAGATAGCCATTGCTGACCGTACAGTATACCGTGAGCGTAATGTCAAGGAGACCAACACCGCAGTTGTTTCTGGTATAAGCTGTGGGTCTCCCCCACTCAAGGGCAACCGAGTTGTAGAAATTGGTTTGGTGCTGAGTTTCCAGCAAACATTATAACAGCACACTGACGTGTTGGTTCGGTGACCCTTCCTTTGCCTCTACTGGTGGTCCTGTAAGATTCCCTGTTGTTTGTCCAAAAAACCCCGGAAAGACACATCGTCATACTCTCACTTGACTTCTTTTCCGGCTGTTGCGTGAGCTGCTAATGTTGAAATATTACGAAAAAACTCGCAGACCGTATTGCTGTGTACGCGCCATGACCGCCTGTGTGCACCACACCCGTGCTAAGACTTATACTGAGTTCCGATCGGTCGCTCCGTCATCGACCAACGCCTCATTCATTCACGCAATTAAGAATGACGCTACCGCTCATAAATGTTCAAAATAATGCATGTACTTTTCCTAAATCATGTGCTCCCTCTATCGCTGTTATTGCCTGTATAGTTTCGCGTCGATTGCACCCGAATAGGAACACAACCTGTTTACTGCATGGTAGCTGCTGACATTCCATTCGGAAATTTGTCTCTCGTAGTCTGAGTCATGTAGGTGCGGGTTGGTTCAAAACCGACGTCTTCGGTCCAGCACAGAACTGAGACAACAAGCAACAAGGTGACGACTGTTCTCCTCATGTTCGAATCAGGTGTTCCCTACATGTATCAAGGCTGATCACGTGTCCCATCAGGACAAGCGTACATCGGACGGTCAAGGGTGTCAATCAGGTTTGCCTCTCTTGCGCACACTTCGCTTACTCTGCTGTCTATGGCAGTGAGGACCAAGGAGGACTGTAAAGTCTTGACATAGTTATTGTGCACATCTTTCGTGCAAAGTATAAAGCCATCCAGCAGGAATGATTTACATCACCGAGTACTACTAGGTACCCTCAACCAAGGGGCGGTAAGTATGTCGTTCCGGATGAAACGCCGTTTCTCATCTTAATACGTCAATATTTCATTCTAAGGATTGTGAATACACCGACGCCAAGCTTGTCAAACGATGAAACTTTTGTTTCCTCAGAGTATGAAGAAAATGTATGTCACAACGTGTCAGTGCTTTGCTTATCCTCACCAGTTACAAATGTAAAACACGCAGGCTATATATATATATATATATATATATATATATATATATATAACTGCGGAGAAAGACTATCAGCGCTCAATGTTCGATGCACATCGTTGATGGATTCAAGCGTGAAATGATCGAGAAATCCTGCTCGGGCAGTCAACCGGCTGGATCATTTGATGGATCCCATATGACAAAATTGGATAGGTGGGTAACTAGGTCCAAGTGTGAAATTCCTGAGCTTCTGGTGTGGCTTCGTAGTTCAGCTGGTATAGCATTTGCCGCTTTTGGGCATGTTGTTTATGTAGCTGCTTCGAATCCAGTCGAACTCCAGATTCTCAGCAATTGGGTCTCTTCTAAATTATCAAATCTGCCGAACTACTTATCATTAAAATAACTGAATCAGTTCGGCGAACTGTTGCCATGCCTGTTCAGCAATCCATCGCGGGGTTTCGAGCAGGTGACTCACCAAATTGAGTTTGGTGTATAATCAGTTGTTTCACCCATTTTAGGCTACGTTCAACACTTTGCTGTGCTACCTGTCTATCCGATCTGACTGCCCACGTCGGTGCGATCGCAAACGAACTGGTACACAACATAGAAACAGAAGAGCTCGACGAACTGCTTTCACGATTATGGAGAACTTGTCCATTAGTAGTCTGAACTAGGCCCAGACGTGCAGCCAAGTCCGTTGGAGCTAAAGCAGACCTTAGGTTGGGTGGGATATCGTTAGTTAAATATTCCTCTACAAACTGTAAAAACAGGAATATGTTATTCATTTGGTCTTTCTAAACAATTTTGTCAATCTTGTTCACCATGCTATAAGCCTCTACAGGTTTCGAAAGGTAGCCGGTTGCAGTAGTTGGGGCCATACTGGCAAACTGAAGATACTCACCATACCATGTTGCTTTGTGATAGACTGAACGCTGCAAATTGCCGTCGGCAGTCCTGTTCGTGAGAAGAAGTTAGGTTGTGATGAATAGTGTAAAAGTGTTTGGAAAACAAAATGAACGTAACAGCATCAGTAACAGTCAAGATTTTGTCAGTGTATCGTCTGTGTAACGACGAGTTAGTTATATTAACTGGAAATTGCCGCTCAGCCCTTCCTAACAGAATGTCTGTTAGCGTTGTGCCTAACGGACTAATCATAGTAACATCGTCTATCTGTTTGTACACGAGTCTTTCGAATTTAGAACAGAATTTTTCTGCACGCAACGAAATAAGGTTCTTAAGGTATTCAAGTGGAAATTCACTATCACAATTCTGACTGAAAATAGAATCGCATAGAAAAACTTCAACTCTCTCTCTTTCTAATAAGAAGCTCTTGAAAGGGGAATCAAAATTCATGGAATGTGTGACTTATGTGTTCACCAGAACAGACTGTAGGTTTTCTGCTACTTCCAAAGAGTTCTTCAAACAACGTGTGGATCACACTTTATCCAGTGAGTAACTTTGTGGTACGTAGAATTGTTCATGTGTAAGGACAGGTGAAGTGGTGTACCATACCCGTCTTATTCAGGGTGTTGACGTACCGATTGGTTCCAGCTGCCTATAGTGAGGCTCCAATCAGTGTCCATGCAACAACTACATATGTAACTGTCCTTCGATTTACCTTTTGTTGTGAACACCCGCATTAATGTGTTGGATCGGCAAAGTAATAAGCAGTGCTTCATAAAACTCGAATTTATCACCTTGCGATTGATGAAAGTTTTGGACCCGAAGAATAATGCAACTGACCGTGTCATTTACTCCCAAATCACACCAAACAGTGAGCGCAAAGTCTATTTGCTCCATCCAAAAATGCGAGTGACAGAGAAGAAAATACAGGGTGTATGTACGGTGAATGGTGATCTACAACTACCGCGAATCAGAAGACTGAAAGACAGTTACTAAAGATAGTAGTCAAGATCATTAAGGCACCAACATGTGTGGCGAAATTAAATGGTCATGTAAGTAAGAAGTACTGAAGGTAACCCCCAGGATGTTCTGGGAATTTCTGTCCAATCTGATTGGACAAGAACATCTTTTCAAATTAGGAGCGATCTTGGATGGAAGAACAGGGTTCCCTGACACCTTTCTAGCAATATGTGATTTTCTGTTGTTTGACCATTTTAAACTTTCACTGGTCTTTTAAAATGACTTTCATTTTCCATATTTACTCGTCCTTGTTCACCAGGACAACATAAGAGGCTTTGTCCGATTTGATGAATACAGTTAGTCTCATTTCTCTCAGTTTTTTCATGACCGGATGTTGTTTCTGTTCCAGACAACACTGCTGACGAATGGTGGCTATTTCTAGCCACCATTTTTGCACGAAATCAGTCTACCTCACCAGAATACTGGGTGGCAGCTCCTCTGGTTGACCATACACACATTGAAGTTTAAATTGTGCATCAAATTTGTTAACATTCCTGGGCGATACTTTGAACTATAATCTAAGTAAAAGCATCTAGTTGCGTTTGAGCTAAATGAATGGACGGGAGAGTGTGCACATATTTGAAATCATCAATAAGATACACAATGATATCAGCTGACCATGTGGCAAAGCATTTCGGAAGACGAAGTGTTCTGGCAGATATCTGTCGATTACGTAACACTTGGTGGGACTTTATACGTCAAGTCACTGAATGCCACATTTACCTGGTGTGTATAACCTGCACGTTTTACCATTGCGACTGACGTGGTTACACTGACCGTCAACACTGCATGGCATGTAGTCAGTCGGCTCAAATGAAATGGTTAAAGGAAACTCGGTATTTCAGTCAGCTCATGTGCAAAAACCAGTAGAATCCACAAGCGCTTCTCTGAGCACGTCGGTAGTGACAAATTTAAACTTGGAAAAAAGAGCTCTAACAACTGTGACAAACACTACTGTAAATTACAGGTAAAAACGTGATAAATAGGCTTATCTTCCCTATATCATTTTCACGCTATCACTGTAAGTGGTAAACACCGAATGCAATTATCAGTAGATATTCACCTTGTTAGCCGAATAAAGACACGCATTCCAAACAAAACTGTAAGGCCTGCCGGTGGTCTACAGGTAATTATGTTACGAAGTGTTCAATTTTTATGTCTAACTGAGGTTATACTGTGCTAGGCGAGTAAAAAAGTCAGTTGTCACCTGTCTACTGTCAGTGTATTAATGAAGCAGGTTGTGAGATTGGGTACGGAAAAAGTTGAAGGAGTAACCGAAATATACTCTTCCAACCGAACATAGCAGGACGTGTTTCTTTAACTTAGGTCCTGGAATTATAAATCTCCTTTCGGAGTGTGCCTGGCAAGTGATTGGCCAGGATTCGAGCCCAAATTAGTCTGTTCTCATTTTAACGCGACTTCTGATTGATGCACGCAGTCGCTGATTGTATCAAGCTTAAAATTTTGGACGGATTAATCCCGATAGATTACTGAGGAAGGTTTGAGCGGGATTACAGATTTGTCAGAGCAAAAGAAGTGTATCATGAAAAAACCACACTTGAAACAGCTACCTGCGACGCATGTGTTAGGTGCTAGCTTAGTGCATGTGTTTGCCGTGTATGCGACAGTATGAGTACTAGTAAAAACTATTCAAATGAATTGACAGTAGTGTGTTCTTTTTGTCCAGCACAAGTAGCAGAAAACTTCCCGCCATCCGCCGCTAAAAGTACACCTCAAAATTTTACTGACCGTCTGTCGTTGAGCCTCTCACAAAACGAAATTCATCTTCTCGAAGGTCGCGGCAAAGTAACCTATGTACATAAGCGCCATCAAAAGTGATTCCTTGCTCGTTATTATTGACCATGCATCCCCACTAATATTTCTACGAGATCGAACGTTTACACGTTTCTGGTAATTAAGTGCGCAAAGATTTTCCTTATGTAAGTCAGAACATAGATACTAATAGCTTTATTCTCGACGCAGGTAACTAACATGACAATATGCGGGTAACGCTTACGACCAAAGCAAAACGAAGTCAATGAGAGTCAGCCAGCATCAATGCAATCTGCCAGCTAAGTGAATAGTCCTATTCCTAAATGAGTGATTTGGGAATCAGCACAGTATCTGTAGTCAGATGATAGACGGTGTGATTGCTTACACTGTCCGTTTAGACTGGTGATTTCCACAATGCACCCTCAATCGAGGAAATGAAGAGTGGGGTTGGTAGATGGGAACCAATGCACCTACGATTTCCACACTCGCCAGATTGACGCGTTCTAGCTGATTGAGCTTCGTTCACCCGGGTTATCTTCACCCCCATCAACTCAACGAACCAGTCAGTCGAATTTAAGCGAGGTAGGCATTTAGCGATTGGTGATGTTGCTCCAGATTTCCTGATCGGTGTTACTGACTAGTTGCCGCAAGTCACCCAGAGCGTACCCTCGCTGACCCATTGGTGTAACGGACCGAATGATTAACTTGGTTGATTAGCTGTGACCCACTCGTCATTCCACCATAGTGAGGGGCGCGAGCACCGGCTCAGCGGATCCACATATGTGATGCATGCACTGCACGATTAATTTAAGTGTATTGTAATCATCCTGGCTAATCCATGCCAGGAAAAATAAGCCCCCACTCAGTCATTCAGAGGTGCCTCACTTCCAAAGTACATCATCTTCGATTCGATGACCCCCACAACATTTAAACTTATAAGTGCACGACTGCAATGACCAGATCAATTAATGGCACTGAATATATTTTTGCAATCGGTGTGCAGTTTTCCCTACCAAATTGTACTAATTCTTCTGTGTGAAAATCCATTTCTGGACAGTGCTGTTTGATAATTTAGGTATCTCAGCTGGTCTGTACAGTCTGAGACATCAACGCTCCGATGTAGCACATAGACTGGAAAAATGTTATCAGGGCCCTGTGATCCATGTGTAACAGTAGCTTTTTCCCGAACATGTGTGCCAAGCAGTTCCAGAACAAAACCAGTGCTTACACTGTCCGTCTAGTTTGTCTATAACTTTGTTCCGTAATTGAGAATTTAGGTTCTATAACTTGTTCACTTCCCCTGTTTTAGTTATACTGCCCCGAGTCCGTACTTACTGTTATCATATTCAGTGCTCAAAAACAGCTCTGGATTGTAATGCGTGCATCAAAAATTGAAGTTGACCGCTTGATCTCAGCAAAAGGTACTTAATGAATGTCACCTCACATCCATACGGTTGTTTTGTGTGTTAGCCGCCGAAATGACTCAGCAATATTCTTCAACTTTGGTTGATTGTACCATTTAGAGGCCCAACGGTCTTTATGTCTTAGGAACCGGCAAGTTCTTAGCAGTCTTCATATTGTCAAGATCTGTTTTAGGCCTCTTGTGTATGGAAATATGATACTGGAACGTCACTGTTACTGACATGAAAAACATGTCCCACGAAGTTGTCTACTCTAGTTTCACATACCACTATGGAAATGCTCAAAAACTGTCGTCACGTTCCGTTATCATCTTCCCATGAATCAGCGTGTCATCCACTTCACATGATTACCTTTTTAATAGTTTTCAAGTGTCTGGATTAAACTCTTGACACATGTCATTCGAAGGGTTAGCTTAATCAGTAGAGCACCAAATTTGGTTGAATAACTAGCCCAAAAATAACTGCTAGCACTCGAATGACAAGTCAGTCTTTACATACGATCGATCCTGCTTAAATCCTGACAAGGTGTCCTCCAAAGTCGGCAAAGTCTATTGTCCTATACGAGGCTCGACGTTCATCAACGTAAGATAAATGCGTATGAGAATAACATCCAATCTTCTTAACATCATTGTTGCTTGACTAGCCCAGGCATTAAGCTGGCGCTCTTCGGTCAAGTTTAGACAGGGAAGTCATCGCTCGTTCACATTTTTCCGAATGTCCAACAAAACTTCTTCAACAGTCACCACAGTTGATATCACATAGTTGGCTAGAAACAGACTAACAGCAGACGGCCAAAAACGAAGTCCAGTAAGGAAAGACGGTCGCCAAAGACAATGGCCTCCGCTAATACGAAAAGAAATTTGCCATGAATGAAAATATTAAAATCCATGAAAGTCATTAACTGAATTCAGGCTGCTTGTTGCATCTCTAAAAAAATTCACACATAATACTTACCTTTCTTCGAATCGCTGACCGGCAAATTTGGTCTCCGTAACTCTTGACTTTCGTCTTTATTCCCACTCGTAGTTTAGGAGCGGGTGGCTGTATGACCAACAGGAAGAAGACTCGCAGATATAACAGTGGCAAGTGGGCACCGAATCCAATCAACATTATGGTTGCTTATCCTCTAATAGAAATTCAGCACGAATTCTCTGTGATCTACAGACATCCATCCAGCTTTTTGACCATCTTCAGTTCCTTATGACTGAACCTAATGATGGATGACTGACAAAATGGTTCTCCTTCCGAAATTCCATGCGCTTTCCTCAATACAGGGCGTTTCTCCTTCGGTAGTTCATGCTTATCAACGCAAAACTGTCAAGGAAGTATAGAGCACATTGCACATGTTTGTCTAACTACCTTGTGCCCTGTCCCATTATCACTGATAATGGTCTGCATCTTCCGCTTCACAATCACTTCGCTATTACAACTACCAATTACTGTATATTCAGCACGAGTTCTGATTACAAAGGGTCATTCGGTTTGGAATGATAGTATCGTCTATGCAGTCATAAAGCTGTGTATTTACGCCATCTCCCTCACAGTATTGCATAATGGTCGAGAAATTTTCCTCAAAGATGATTCATTTAAACGCACTGAAACGTTCGAACAGTTCACTCAACAGCCTGAAACAATTTTCTTCGAACTCATCTACTGCTGTCCTAGGTTGTTTGTTACCTTCCTGCTCACTAATGCTCAAATTCTCCCAAACCTGTCTGCCTCCGTCCACAGTAAAATGTTGAATAATTATTGATTAGAATTTGTTTTTCTCCCTCGGACGAGTTACTCAGCATGGCAGTCCTCATATTTCTGCCATAATAATCACCATGTTTTGTACAATGTGTTATTGGCCGTCACATCTAGTGCACCAAGAAAGAAACGACTGCATTGAGACCGGATAATTAAACTTGGAGTCAACTCATTTCATTTGTCCTATGGTACTACGTCGAGCAGCCAAACATATTCGAAAAGCTGAACGCAACATTAGAGGAACAGGTAATCCCTGGAAAACTATTTTACACTCACCTTAGTCGTAAATGTTGGGTTGCAACCAGCAAATCGGTCATCCCACTACTGCGCGTCACAGTCTTGCATCAACCAATTCAGTTGTTTAAGTCTGACATACATTCAAACAAGTAGTTTTAAGCATAAACCTGTTTCAAACAAGTTTGATATAGCACCTGGCCTTACTTTCGATAGACTGCCATTAATCGATCTCTGTCCTACTCACAATACAGTATGCGTGTGAGCTAAACAGTGCTCTACAGACGTTGCTGTTCCCATACACTTGCTTTACACCAGTGAAATGCAAATTACAATCTGAAGCAACAAACTCGGAGTGCTTCGTTGGCTTGGTTTACGTGCATCACAGTGTAACATGTTACGTGAGAAAGATGGGAACGTCTGCGACCGTGTTTACTGACGACCAGATTGTCGTACGGTGAAACTTGACTGAGATTTACCCGCATCTGAAACAGTTCGGTTTGAAGATGGCCGTAACGGTAGTTGAGATGGACATATATATTTCTGGATTTTATTATAATCTGATAGTTACAGTGGTTGGGCCGTGCCTACTGAATCTTTTCGTATACTGTGATTCATTTCGGGTATACTTCGACCGTGCTCCCAACAATGAGGTGCATTAACTCGACAGCGGCTTACGAAATGTTGCACTATCCCCGAGCGAATGAAAGCACTGCCCGGTCATTTGGGTTCACGTCAGCCTACTTGTGGACACTGAGTTCAACGAATTCGTCGGTCTGTTCTATCAGGGCAGTGTCCTGCTTCAGAATCCATTAGCATTTGGCAATGGCTTAACGCAAGACGGTCTGTGATATGTGCTCTATCTTAGTAGAACTACTAGCCCTAACGTGCATTTCTTAAGATACTCATAGACCATAAACAATCGAAAAGTATTTAAACTGATCGGATGTCAACATTTTGACATTCAAGCTGCCACAGAAAGTCGCTGGAAGAAATGTGTTGGTCAAATCAGCAAAACAAGTGTTCACCATTGTAGAAGTAAAATACTTGGGCTTCGCAGTGGAGGTAAACGGCTGCTGACTGGATTTAAGCAGTTTCAAATTGACGATTGACATAGAACTGCCAAAGAACCAGACACCCACGGTCCATCACTGGGTGAATCCTAAACTTCGTAACAAGGGCCTAACCATTATCCTTCACTCAAGTGTCTCCCGTGTGGTAGTAGACTGAGAAATGTGAAAGTTTCATGCACGGCTTTATACGGCGCACCGAGAAACGTACCTTGCTAGCACAAGTCACGATCTTCAGGTACACCGCGTTGGCAACAAGTAGTCTTGATGGTGGAATCGGAGCTGTGCTGAAACAAGAAGATTACCCAGCAGTTTGCACCTTCCACCTGTTAAACACTGCAGAACGGGGGTAGCCATAGACAAAAACAAAAGTCCTGGTGGTCCTTTAAGTCGTTCGACATCTGCGAAAATCCAAAGCACTGTTTACAATGGACACGGCTCACTAAACACCATAATTCCTGTTCATTATGTGGAAATTCATCGCAATATCAGCGGACAACATGATTTAGAGATACAGTATTCCCTGGCAGCTTACAATAACAAACTTTATCGGTCGAGCAAAGCGCTTCGGCAGCTTTATGTTCCGTCATGGTCATCTCGAATCGTCTTGGTAGAACCATGTAACATCAGAGCACAAGCAAAACCCGTTTCAAGGAAATAGTTGAGAAAATATGTGAACTAGCACTATACTGCAGTGCTTTATGCGTTCAGGTTTTCACCAACAATACAACAACCAGCATATAGGAAGAAGTAGCTTTGGTGGCAAACGCTGATTTCCGTCGTTCAGTTCTCTAAATTTTTACACTCATCAAACATTCCAAACGGTATCAGTGTCACCGATTTCCCACCCTATTTCGACTTAGTCACTGACCTCAGAAGTCACTGCTTGATAAGTACTGTTAGTAACTACGAAATTAAGATTTCACGCTCTTGATCCAGTGATCAAAACAACACATTGTCCCGCAGCCGATAAGCTGATCATAGATAATTCTGAAACATTCTTCTAGCATAACAAAGCCGGTCTTCGATGACACAGTGGTCAAGCAAAATGTCACTCGTCATATTGTAGCGAGAAAGCGTCCAACAAAGCGCAATCTTTATTGTCCAAATCGCCAGTCACATGCAACGCGCGCTCTCTCGTTTATGAGTCGTAATTCCAACCCGCAGCACCCCCCGGTTTCCGTTCACACGTCGTGTGCACTTCTAACCGGTTTACGTGTGTGACCGGTGCCTTCTATCGGGGGGTTTTCCGCTTGCCATTCCTCGGCTGTTTGTCCGATTTCCTTGCGCGATGGCTCGCCCGGCTGCTCGTGCTGTCCGCCATCCACTCAGTGTTGGCCTTGACCGTATTCCAACATCGTGTTGAGATGTTCCTCTGAATGTTGGAAAAACCACGCCTCCGATCTGGCCGTCTGTCGTATTTCGCCTGCCCTGCCTCGCCCGTTGGTCCGATCCAGTCGAGCGATGACTCATCCGGTCGCGCACGTTGTCCTTACTCCGATCGCTGCAGGTTTTCGAACGTACCTCCCCCCCCACGTTGAGGCATTCGGCCGAGCGTTCGAAAACTCGCACCCCCGACCTGACAATCCACCACAATATAATAACCAGTACTCAAAAAGTGAAATGTTTAAAAGGATTCCAGTATAGACTAGCACTAGAAACAGTCCTACTTCTCAAGGGCAAATAGGTACTGATAAGTCACACGATGACTAAGACGAACAAAGTGCGGTGTTTTCAGCCCCTTGGACAACTTAACGGTACCGAACGTATATCGGTTGCGTCATATACAAGATTCCCGTTAAAATCCTCAAGACAACCGAATTTTTTCTACAAACACTAACCCTGTACGCCATCACATTCCTGTAGCGAGAGAATTTTAAAAAACAACTATCACAACTCTTCTTTGGAATTCATCCTCGTGCCATTTGGGTTATGAAGTGCTATATTTATGAAATATTTACGGATTCTGATTACGGATGGTGCTGAGTCGTTGGTTTTAAGTGACAATCAAGAGGAACGTTTGCACCGTCTGTAGTTGACTTTGGAGTGCTTATGGGACAACAGTATTACCAGCAATCTGAAGAAACGTAAGTTTTTTCAACCAAGTGCCAGCTTTCTGAATAACACAATTAACCCCACCGATTTCAGCCCACTGTTTAACAATGCTCCTACAGACATCGATTTTCCACATTCCACATCAATGAAGCATCTTCACCAATTCATAAGACTAGTGGACTTCTACAGAGGTCTTATGCTCAGAGGTGTTGCCTTCATATTGCCGGTAACAAACCACTTCTGTACGACGGATACCAAATTGTTCTTGAATGTGTGGTTGGGCCTTCCTAGTCGATCTGGTTCTTCTCAAAGAAACTATAATCTACTGCGAAAGGTTATCTCATAGAAACTGAACATCAACTTCAGTTGATCATAGCCGTCACAGTCCCATAGACATTCCAGACAGACCCGTTCGGGAAAACCACCAGACTCGAGTTCCACTCTTGTTAGAGCTCGTCAGTAGTGCAGTAGGCCTTGCCACGGCCGGGACTAGAATTCCGGCCACGCTTTCATGAGGCAACCGTGTCGACCACTGCGCCGTGGCTCTCACATTAGACACAACTGAATCATCCCATGTGAACGATCAGCCACATTCGCTCGTGTGTGATGTTCAGATTACCCGATTGTGTAGAGAGGAGATGCGTTAATTGTCTTGTTAACTTCGATCGATGACCTCTCGATTACGACTACTCTCCAAGTTGAAATCACTGGACGTGACTGAGCATTCACATGATGTGTCGCATTCGAATGGTCAGGCGATGCCTCGATTTCATTAAGTGTCAGTAAGGAAATTTCCAGTGTCTGGGCCAGCACGAAAATAGAGAGCACACTGGCTAGTGTGAGAGTAGATCTTCAGTGCTCACCTTGCGGCCAGTTCGGTTGTTGGCAAGTATCCTGAGGTCTCTTTGAGAGTGTTTCGTCTTGTGTTTTCTACTGGTGTCTGCTGGTGTTGGGACAAATCATTTTTGCTGTGAGCTAAAGTTAGACGATTTAATGAAACCACGTATGTGTGTGAATGCAATGAAGTAATCGTGGTCGCACCGTATCGTTTTTGAATAACCACCGCGTGGCAGCTGAAGGTTTAACCAATTCGTTTCAAGTAAAACTGTATGTACAGAACACGATATCCCCGGAAAGGCTTTGTGGCGTTAATTACTTACATTTTAAGAGGTTGAAAGTAAACCGATGGATGAGTTATTCGAAATATATCGGGTGATGAGATAACTTGATCCGGCAAAAGTAATGTGCAAACCACCAGTTCAGTCGGCGAATGACCCATCTCTCGTTTAACAAATGACTGAAATTCAAAAAAAGACAGTGAGAGACGGTGTATCCAACGCGGTGGGTCTTCGTGTGTCTTCTGCTGAGCTTTTAGTTGACAATGACGTCTCTCGACTGTGTCACTAACACATGGATTATAAGCAGCAGTTCTGGTGTATCTCGTATTGAAAAATATCTTGATAACATTGAAAATTGTGATTCCAGGTGCCTGTCAAGATTTGTGGCATTAATTGCTGATGTGACAGAGATGGAAACCCACTTTTTCTGAGATGCTTGCGATAGTACAAGCTGCAGTATCAATGACCGGTACAGCTTCCGGCCATCCTGTAAAACAATTCACACATGGTAAGCCGTATGTAATGTCTTACGTTTCATGGGATTCCTAGGAAATACACAGAGCACAAGAGATTGATATTACTAACTTAAATCCGAGATCTGTGTTGAATGGCTTAGAAAGGAAAGGCAAGACGGGAGACTGTTTCAGTTTCAGAGGATCAGCCATAGAAAGAATGCGAGCGAAGAGAAAGTAGAGGATTACAAGCTGTCTAGAAAACTAGTCATTGTCTATCACGCATACAATAACCACGCTGCAACCTACAGCAGACAACAGCTGGCTAGCGTCTACAATGACAGGTCGAGAGTACCTCTATTCTAACGCAGCTATTCAGTTTGGTGTTTCGAATATGCCCTTGAATTCAAAGACCAATGAGGCAGTTATTGCAGACTCTGGTAGGGTGTTCTAAAGCGAGTACGCCCAGACATTAAATGAATGTCTTTGGGAAGTTAAACGGCTCGAGTGATGTAGTTTTAGCGAGTTAATCTTGAAATGGTTACTCCCACTGGGCACACGTATTGTGCATGAGGGATGTTGAGAGTGGTGGAGAATCCTAATACTAAAATCAACTCCAGTGTAATATGCCCTGTACCAGTTTGTGCAACCTCTCTGAGTAGGGTAGAGACTGTAGCGTCGTAAATCCTTGCGTGATGGTGGAATTGTCAGGAATCACCAAAGAGTGACGCGGTCAAGGTTGTATGTCTAGATCAAACCCTGTGGCATGTGACCAAAATGAAAGACCACTGATAACCTCGGTGAATTGTTCTAACGTGCTAGTGGTGTAGTGACATTAAACACATCCAGTCAACCTGATTGTCAACAAGTTGGACAGACCTAATACCAGTCCAGTCAGTGACGCTCACATGACTACGAACATGTTCATGGCCAATTTCGTTTAAGGCCTACGGGCCTACGAGACAGGACTCAACACGATAGCTACGCACGGACTGACAAAACAACCAGACCGTCCATACGAATAACCAAAAGTTGTCCTGGTTTTCTTACAAACCGGCGGTCGGACACTGCTTTGCTGTGTTACATAAACTCATTATGAACCACGTATTGTTTCCTTCTTGTGGACCACCATGTCCACATCTGCAAGATTCCACTAAACACTCCGCTAGCACATCACAAATTACAGCGTTGTATTATTTTGTCCGAAGCATTGCTGTAAGTGAACTTATTTTATGTGAACGTTGTTTGAATTAAAGTCTATTTCTAAACCGTTTTTTAATTATTATTTGGATGTTTAGTGATTTTACGGACACTGTTCACAAGGTATTGCATTCCAACACTCACCATCTAACGCAACAACAAAACTGTGAATGTGGCTAAATCAGAGGGTCAGACACTTCAAATGAACTGATTAGTCTGACTGCGTAACTGTCAAGTTCAGAAAGTTGATATGGCATACACATTCTCTCCTATTCATGTATTTCATCATCGACGTTACGTTGCACGAAACGATCACAAATTAGCCTGGAGATGGTGCATCTGTAGAACTGTTCGAAATTATGGTATGTTGAAGTCAGTTCGAAAGAACGATAATGACACATGTGGTTTGTGGAGACATTTTGAAACATCACGAAGAATGGCAACTGGGAATTGTAGATTTGTTCCATTTGCAGTTTGTGAAGAGACTTTGAATGCTCTATTAAATCGAGATTAGCTCTCTGTGACTCGACCATTTTTGGGGAGTTTGCGGTAAACATATAAATCAGGTTCCCTTACTGAATTGGCCAAAGCGAGGTAAAAAAAAACACACTGGAAAACTAGCAATTATCGTCCAGCTGACGAATTTCTGGAGGTGGATATGTGACAGACCTGGTCAATGTGCATTTGCCAACGGTTTGTGAGCCGAATGTACACCAAAAGTGCGGTGCATTCCCAAATGTTAAAAACTTCTGATAACGGTAACAAGTGTTAACAACCCTCTGCTGAAAGTAAGAAAAATTTTCACTAACGGGTGACACGAGTTTTTTCTACATAGATATCGCTCAACAGGCTCATGATTTCTGTGGTACTAACTTGGAGAGTAGTCGTAATCGAGAGGTCATCGATCGAAGTTAACAAGACAATTAACGCATCTCCTCTCTACACAATCGGGTAATCTGAACATCACACACGAGCGAATGTGGCTGATCGTTCACATGGGATGATTCAGTTGTGTCTAATGTGAGAGCCACGGCGCAGTGGTCGACACGGTTGCCTCATGAAAGCGTGGCCGGAATTCTAGTCCCGGCCGTGGCAAGGCCTACTGCACTACTGACGAGCTCTAACAAGAGTGGAACTCGAGTCTGGTGGTTTTCCCGAACGGGTCTGTCTGGAATGTCTATGGGACTGTGACGGCTATGATCAACTGAAGGTGATGTTCAGTCTAGCCAGGTTGATTGCATGCTCACAATAGGTCTGTAATTCGTCTGCTGTTACTGAATGTCTTATTGACCTTCACTAATTGCATATGCTCGTATCATTTCGCTGGATAGAAATTCCTTAAAGAGGCAGATGAGCGAAAGATGTTATTAATAGTTTTATTCCCCCGGTTACTACTTGCCAATAAAATCAGTTTGGATACTGTCATTGGACTTTGTAACTATTTAATCAACTAGTCGATCCAGACGGGTGTGCAACGAGATAATACTTGTAACAAGGTCCCTTCACAAGCAGTCCCTCCAAAGAGGTCAACTAGCCCAATTGTTAACCAAACTGGTTGATTGCAGTTGCAGTTGCGGTCGTCATCTATATGAAAACCCTTCTAGAAAATTTCCATTTCCTAAATCTTGGTTTTCAACTGATATTTCTTTTTATCGAAGTCATATTTGTTTAGTATTTTAGTATTTTGAACTGCTGACCCTAGTGGTATAACTAAACCCTACAACTTATGTTACAAAAACTTTCATATAGATTGATGCTGAGAATAACTGCTGAAACAGATTTCGCCGATTTAAGATTCGGATGATAGCCATAATGGCGCCCCGACAATGTAGTTGCTTCAGTTTGTCCGAAAAATCAACTGTTGCTAAACGACAGCATAGCTACAATGAATGTCGTAACTCTTTTATACGAAGAATCCAGTTATTATAAAAGTATCATTCAGCTAATACTAACGAGTGTTCTCACTTGGTTTTCTTAAGAGGAAACTTTTCCTGCATAGTTTATTTCAAATCGGGCGCATGCATAAAGTCGTGATCATCCGGTCAAACAATCAGCTGTGTGCTCACTTTTCTTTGGCGTCAACTCGTGATGAGAAAAAAGGCATTAGTTGATTCAGTTTCCTTACCTTATTCAAAACGATTCTGATTCTGATTCTGATTAGCCCTCTGAACGTAGATTTTTGGTATGGTTCCGTCGAACATCACTGAGTGTTTCCACGACCATACCAAGACTCAGATGTTACGATTAGCTTTAGAATTCGATAACAATATATGTAATTGAGTCTGGTTCCCCATAGGTTATTGCAGTGCGACTGTTGTGTTAACTTGTGAGTAAGGTACTGGATGTATATCGATTGTACCGTCCGATTACACATTTGGTTGACCAACTGATTACTGATTCGTTACAAACCGACCAGATCGAATTAGCTGCATTTGTATACCTGTGGTCCCACCCATAACATGAAGTGTTGCCACTGGAGGCTTGAATATCACCGTAGTTCGCTTTTCGCCAAATTAATCTCACCTGACGATTCTGATTAATCTCGACGGTTTTCGCCCTGATACACGGGAACAGGTTCCTGACTTTGTGTTCGGATTGCCATCTGTACCTCTCAATTACAGGTCTCCGTCACCCACCGCCCTACCTCTTCTCTGGTAGAAGTAGGCCATAGTGGACCACGTCATAATCAGCCACGTATGAAGTTGTGTAAAAGATCCCTGTTCATATTGACCACTCCGGCTGTACCATGACCACACTTTCATCTGTGCGTTCCAATAATGCCCAACTTACCAGGCTCATACGGCTAGACGTCAAACGACCGCCGTTCCTGTTGTGTTGACCAACTACAAAATTAAGCTAGCCTGTAGATTGGGTTCTATTCCACCAGGCCGGTTAGATCAGTACGGGACACGTCTGAAACAAAATTTCGATTTAACAGGTCCTGTTCGTTGTGGGGTGATTACTGTTACTATGTCCTATTAGGCTTGTTCACCCTCCCACGAAACCCTTGACGCAGCTCGACTAATACCGGTCGGCATAGTGGCACTGAGAATGTGTTACAGACCACCTGCTACGATGAGCGACCCAAATGAGCAAACAGACATGTGCATATAGGAGGGCCTGACAAATAGCAGACATTCTGTGTGCTGGGGGAAGGTGAACGCCAACACGCAGCACTGCAGTGTTCAGATCAGTTTGATGAAAGTCTCTGTCAGCTGTTGTGACGTATCATAGTTACCTGGTTCAATGTTTGTTTTTAGTCCGCATGCAATGGGTGTTCGTATGTGTACATGTCCATTTGCGCAATCAAACTTCATATATTGGCAAACGTTCCGCAACTTTGTGTGTCTGAAGCGTAACCCGGTCAAAATCTTGCGAAAAGGTCTATCAATCATCTAGTCGTAACGTTCAGCCCAGAAAGAAGTGTCAATACGTACGTATTCGTATGAAAAGTGCATGCTTTGTTGGGCCAACAATCCGAGTAGTAGAGAAAGCATATACGAACAACACCGCGCTTATTCAACGTCTGATCTGCGCAGTTCGCTCATAGGTCACGTGTTAGGCGGCACGGGTGAATGTGTCTCTGTATATCTTCCGATCATAAACAATGCCCACTCAAAACACCGTTTGAGAAAGCCAACCAAGCTGGTGACAGTGTGTGCCACGTACCAGATGTGGAAATTTCAGCACCACATTCCATTTTGCCGGGGCCATCATTGTCAAACGGTCTAGCGCAACTCAAACAATTTGCCAGAAGTGAGATTCGTCATTATATAATTTGCAGGAAGTCCTGGGAAGTGCTCCCAATCATAATTTTAACAGCCTTCTATGTTAGTTATTTTATCTTCGATGTCGGTTGTGCTAAATGGTCTTTCTCCAAACACCCATTACGGAAACGGAACCCTCAAACGAAATCCATATTCTTAAGCGCCACTAAACATTCCCGCTCAGACGATCTTCTTCCTGCCCATTTTAAGGATGACGGTACATCTCCCGTTGAGGAATTATCCACTCCGCCCCTTAGTGTGCAATGTTCTCAGAAAGCTTCTTCGTTCCGGTGGGAATTAACATTTCGAAAGTGTGGTCTCAGCGTCTGCAACAAACACTTAGAAATTGGTTATTTTGGCTTCGCCTATGCAGTCAACGTCCTTTCTGGATAACGGGTCACACGAAAAGTTCGAAGGGAAGTGCCAAAAGAAATACTGCCGCACCCACTAGCATACAGCTGTAGTGATCCTGGGCATCGCAGACTGTCTGGTAAAGATCAAGTTAAGCGATTGGTGTAGGTGCATTCTGAAGGCATGGTACAGTCAGAACGCAGGTAGAGCTAGGGCGTATTGTCCACCATCAGCGCCGTTCGTCGTCCAACTTGGAGTCGGGCAAGGTTGACATATCTTTCTTTCCATTTACATCTTTGCAATAGACGATTTCCAGCACAATCCAGTGTTGACGACACTAGGTTGTATGCATCCTCCTATAAATCAATAAGAAGTGATGTGTCAAACGTGTGTTTTATGCCTCTATTTGCGCTGCAGTCCCCATTCATCTACGGTTGCGTCTCCAGCGTCTACCACCACTAAGTCTTACTGGTTCAAGCAACCGAAAGACCACCGCATTCACCAAATTAGCTATGGTAAGTAGCATGTGAAAAGAATTGTTGCCATCTAATTGGAATCGTGGAATACTGACGCTTTTGAACTATTTGGAACCACCACCTGTGTTACATCAAAATTCCGTTATTTCATAGACCCACAAAATACTTTTATTTCGGCCTCTCCTCGGAGCGAAAGTTCATCGGTGGTTCAACGCAATAGCAATAAAGAGAATATTACGGATGCATTCCGCTCATTAATTGAGTAGTGGAGAGCGTGCTAACTTACCTACGGTGCGTGATGGTGTTTCGAAAAATAACGTCCAGACCCAGATTAGAGTACATATAATTTCATCGCGTAATTTCAATGACCTGTCCCGGAGTACCATCACAGTATGATTCCGGTAATCCAGTTCGAGAAAGTAATGGTCGTGCGGTGTTTGAATTCAGACATCCACAGCCAACAACCGAGTAAGAGGATATGATTTGAAGACGAATCTACACTAACCTGGGAGGTATTATGAACTATTGTTACACAGCGAGGAAATGTCATCAAACGATAGTCCAGATTTTCACCAAATACGAATAGTGATGCCAAATCAACAACCGTCGTATCACCGAGGCATCCAAACAAATCATTTACGTGTTGCCGAAGTGGGAACAAACACTCTTCTGTTAACCACTCTGCAACAGACAGGCTGTTTTCTATGAATGGGGAAAGTGGGATGTATGACTGGAGTGTGTCAATCAGCAGTTGACTCATAGCAAAAACAATCGAAAACAGTGAAAGCTGATGTTGATTTTACCGAAAAATTCCTCGCCATAAAATGAAGAGACAGCTTGTTCGTACAGAGGTTGATACCGGAGTATCATTTGCGGTAATCAGTATGCAGTCTAATACAAACTTACACAAACTATCCATACGTCAGACAAAAATTGGTTCAAATAAGTCAGTTGGTTCAACCGAACACAGATGTCCTGATTGTGAGGTTACTGACAGGAGTGAAACAGTGCTATCTTGTTGATTCCGCTGTCGAAATGACCGGATAAGCTGAAAGCTATCCACACGAGTATGTGACAAATTAGGTAGTTGCCTCAATACAACGAGACAGGAGTACAACTTCCGGTCCGGACGAAGGTGTGCAGTACCGATGAGTTCTAATAAGAATGGAATTTCGGCCCAGTGTTTATTTTCTTTCACATGTGAGTGGAGTTCAGTTTTCAATTTTGCCAAAGTACACTATGTAACTATTTCTGATGCTAGAATGGTTTTTTATCTGCGTCAAATTAAACAACGGAAATCTGAATTTACCGGTGAACATGGCAGTTGTTTGACAAACTCGTTAGACAAAATAAAAAGGTGACAGCAGGAGAATTGAAACTTCAGGCCATTTTGTCCGCATATTTCGATGTATTCGAAGGTGTACTGGCCAGAATGAATGGATGTCAAGCTGACATTAAAATGATCACCAGTTTCAGCCTCATTTCTACACGATGCATTCTGTAACGCATTCTCAAAGGTCACCGTTCAAAGCGAAGGTTATTCACTTAGGGAAAAAGTACGACAACTCATATACAACAGTTTAACTGGAGTGTATCGACCACAAAGCGGTTGGTCGATTTCAACCTATTAGCGAAAGGAAGCGCAACGACTAAGGAAACTGGTATCGACCGTGTTTTTTTGTTGTTACCGCTCCGATAAGAAGAACATTAATTCATAGGGCTAATACCAGTGTTGTCAGCCAAAAACGCGGATGGCGCAAGGATCACCTTTTTGGGAAATCAACACATGGATTATACGTTTCGACACCACAACAAACAAACACTCATTTGCATATAACATTAATCCAAAGACGTCATGGTTGTTACGGTTACCAATGCTCAGTTCATGTATGGGAAGGAAACTATTCCATGTCAAAATACACCCCAATTTTTCTTCTCGTATTCTCCTCCCGTTATCTCAAAATCCAAATACATACACATGCCTCTTTGCTGAGTAGTAATGTGGGCAGTATAATGCGACCGCTCGTCCTCAGGACGTCAGCAGTTACTAGTAACAGTTGACGGGGGAGTCGGAAACTTTGCTCTGATAGTTACAAGCGGTCTATTTGATCATAAGGGCGTGAATGAATGCGCCGTCGATCGACGAAGGAACAACCAATCGAAGCGAAGAGTCGTTGTAAAACACAGATGACACTGACACACAATACTGTTATCGAAATACTTGGCTGTGTGGCGGCCGTAAACTAACCACTACTGGCTTTCCCATTTTGGACTTATATAGCCGATCTTCGATATGGAACCTATACTTTTTATTCTCATTACAATCGTCACCTCCATAGATATTTTTCAGTATACACTGTTACCATTGGGGATTAATTCGTCTCCTATGATTTTTCAGAAGAATGCGAGTATTATATTGAAAACGTAGCCTGTCGTTTTGCATATCCAGATTCAATTTTTGTTTCCAGGCCTACAGTATAAGAAAGTCTACAATCACTAGCGGTAGTTTTTGATCACCTTAAACAAAAGTGAGAAAACCGAACAGGCTCATTAGCTCAGATATCCTCTTGTCGAAAGTGGGCTGCGTATGGCAAACTACAGAACTTTAACCGGATCTTATTGCACCGACATACAGAACAGAGACATAGCTTTATTCCTTTCTAGGAAGGTTGTTACGTTAATGTCGTTTTCCACCACACGTTGCCACAGTGCTTCTATCTTGCACGCAACAGTAAATAAAGTGATACTTTGGATTTGAGATCTATGATAATGAAAGGATTCATCGATATCAAGGAATTGAATTTGTCACATTTCTTCGCTCACTGTGAATCACACAAACCGTTCACGTCATGTGGAGTCAGTGAAGTTCCGGTCGCGGAATTGAAGACGACTCTGCCAGATCCCTATCGCCTGATTTCCAACATGTGCAATCAGCTGTGAGAAGATTTATCCAGTGAGATAAGGTAACAGTGACTGGAATATTAGTGGTAAAAATTTCTTATCAGTGCTCTTGGAGGTGACACTTAGAAACCCATGGAATGCCACAAGACGCTGCTGACGTTAGTGGGAGAGGAATAATATTCCAGTATGTGTTCACCGAGAATATAACAGTGAGCGTTGCTCTTATGTGCCCACAAACTTCACTACTCCACCGGAACTAGCAGCACCACGACTGGCGCCCTGGACGATACCTAATTAATTAGGTCAACGGTGGTAACCACCGAACTACCAAAATTGTGGACAGCCTGTATATTCAGCACCCATTTGAAGAGACCCGAAACGATTATCGACATATGTGACCCCATAGTGTCAACGGTGGAACGTTCCCAACTATATGGTGGCCTATGGGAGACACTGCTGCTCTGAGACTATTCACAAGCCCTAAGGAACAAGTTTATATGGTAGTCACGTTTTATCAGGCTCTCCCATAATTTCATCAAAAGAGAGGTACGGGAAACTATTTGATAGTTTATGTGTTGCTCAACTGGTGATAAATGATGGAGGACATTGCGGACTACATGGCTGGTGACATTTTCAACTTCGAACGGGATAGGAAACCACTTGCCAGACGGAATGTTTTGGACAGACGTTAGAAATGCGGCTACACCTCCTTTTCCAAAAGTTCGGAGTGGCGGAACCAGAAGTGTGTGCACAATGAAATCATAGAGCTGAATTAGCTGCGAAGGAATGGGGACCGGTTTGTACTGAATTGTCCGAGAAAGTTACCACCTCTTTGGACAGCCATTCCGAACTGCAGTCGGTCACGGGGCTCGTTTCAGCCAGGTGTTCAGATTATGCTTTACCTCACATCGTGGAATCATATGGGCCAAAAAGGCTGTAGGAGAATGTGAACACAGGTGATTTCGAAGCCGTTTGCTGCTACACAGAAAAAATACCGAAGGCGTGTACCCGAAACAAGCGGTACTTCAACTGTCTCAAAGCGTTACGGTGTCACTGGAAGGATATCAACTTTGGGCTTATCACTTGTGTTAAGAAAGAGAGACATTTTAGTCCGTATCACTGAGCTGTATGTATTTTCTGGTAGTGACCTGATTGGTTGAGGCTGATCATGATGTCTAGCTGCCTGACGTAGTCGTGATTAAAAATCTAAGAAGTCAGACGACGTGTAAAACTTAATCATTGGCAACTGGTGTACCGAACACATGTTCTACACGTCTGCTTTCAATGTAGTTCCCTTTCATTTACCACACTATTATCAGAGTTGTCGACCGCATATCTCACCACCTGGTTGGTAATAATCTGGATTTACTCGAAAAGTTTGTATCAAAGTTCGTGATGGTATTAGGGAAGAAACCCTATACCTACGTCTGAGGCCCGGTTGGAGGGTGCTAAGGCGACGTTGGCGCGACATTTCTCGCAGGGTATGTAAGGCAATTTTGCGTGCGGTACACTGCTATGGTTACGGACTTGGATCGTTCCGCGTAGAGTCTCTTCCTAGGACGTCCGTTATTTTGACACGCCAAACCAGTATCCTCTACTACTCACCAATACTCAGAGTACCGACCAGCAAGTTAACAGTATCTGGGATTTCAACCTGCAAAGAAGTCCTCTTCGGTGGGTCATCGATTGGAATAAACAGGACAGTTATCGTGTCTTCTCTAGGCGACCGGACAGTCTGAACACCAGTCAAAAACGAATGTGGCAATTAAGTCGTGCTTGATGTATGGTCCACGGCTCAACGGTCAACACAGTTGTCGCACAAAAGCGTGGCCGGGATCCAGCTTTGTCTTGGCAAGGATGTGCACTACGAACGAGCTCTAACAACAGCGAAACTCGAATGTAGTACTTTTCTTTCGTGGGGCTGACTGGAAGATGTCTATGGGAATGCGATGGGTGCAATCAGTTGTGGATGATGTTCAATTTATTTTGACAGTTGACACTGACCGTACGTGATGGTGGTACTGTGGTGGATTGTCAGGTCGGGGGTGCGAGTTTTCGAACGCTCGGCCGAATACCTCAACGTGGGGGGGAGGTACGTTCAAAAACCTGCCGCGATCGGNTCCCCCCACGTTGAAGTATTCGGCCGAGCGTTCGAAAACTCGTACCCCGACCTGACAATCCACCACAGTACCACATGGGAAGGGATGAGATTGAACCGACAACCTTTCTTTACACAGTATCACTTCAGTTCATCGGCTATGATGGCTGGAAGGTGTTCTGTGCACGTTTACTCAGCGCACGCGTCATTGTACCTTGCTTGTACTCGTTGAATGTAGCTGGAAATAAGTGTAATCTGATCATCCCCTAACTTCGTTCACACATATGCGCAAAATGACGTTTAACCTCTGTCGTATTCGTGTTCAACATTAACCTGTAGGGTCAGCGACAGCGGTAGAGAGGACGTGCGAATCAGCGAACTCAAAACACCATATACTGGCATTTACAAGCGGCAACTTCACTCATACGAAAGAAAATAAATGCGCTGTTGGTTCCTGAAAGTGCATTCAATCTGAAAGAAGCATGAGTCTAGGGATGAGCATGGGGCACAGGCGGTGATGTTGCGTATGCAAATTCCATGCGCAAAACCACCTTCCAGATCGTGCTTCAAAAGATGGTGCGTAACGGAAAACAAACGCCGAAGGGCATGAAGGAAAGTTCCACCTGATGAGAGGAGTGTTGATAAGCTTGCTGCTATGACTGTATAAGTAAGTCTATGTAGAGTTTCCAAGAAGTGATCAACAAAGAAAACGCCAGAATCCCATATAGGGTAGAAGTGCTGATCAACTACTTTTTCACGAACCCCGAGACGCGGTTACGTAAATGTTCCTAACACCCTATTGAATTAATCTATCAGCCTATCCAAATACCGTGGTTGATATATCCAGGACAACAGATAAGCCAGGTTGAACAAAGCAATCAAAACACTAAAAGTGATAGATGCAAGCATCTCGTATTGACTCCTCAATAATAAATTCACAGTAATCTGGACTAGGTTTTCATTGCACACAAGTAGAGGGCTGGATAGTCAATCACTCGATTAGCATGGGTCACTAAGTCCGCGGAAGGCTCAGGTTCACAAACAATCGTTTCTGAACACACAGAACTGGTTTGAGTCGATTGATTGTGACCACTACAGCAGACTGCAAAAATCTTGAATTGGAGTGACGTAACACGATTCCGAAGGCACAAGCTTGATCGGTAACTTGACCAGTAGTCAGGAAGCGTTTAGCGGCTGAGAAAACTGGCTGTTTATTTGTTTCAGCAACGTTGCCTCATATCTGTACATTATTGAGAAGGTAACAATTCTGTTAGGCCGTATAGATCGTGAACAGCTCAACCTCATTGCCTGCCAGACACACAATTCTGAGATATCATTTGGATCACTTTGGGCGATGGTGAACTCCCCATACCAAAAGCTGACACATTGGCTTGTCGCTATTCTAACTCTACCAAACAAAAATTCAGGTACTTTCCATTCAAGACTCTTTCGAATTGATCAGTGACCTAAGCATAATGTTTTATGGACGTTCATTCACTTTTCACAAATGCCCTGCTGCACGGAACGAGTGATCATATTTGTGAGTCCACTGAAGTGACCTGCATTACGTTGTCGCCCCCGACCGACATACTAAGGTAAACTGTTCTGCTCTGCACCGAAAATGTCAGTTCTCATCTTCCCGAACAGTCCTACCGTCAGATCGATTAATTCAATAGGCTGGAACTAATGAAATAGTTGGACGCTTAGACATTGGCATTGGTCTTCTGTCTTCAAATGAAAGTATTCGTGTGTCTAAATTGTTCGTTTGGGACACTTCTTTTGCTGGATCCAAAACACTGGTGATGGAGGTACCAAGCGTTGTAACTGATACCACTCGGTGACCACGTACATCCACGTGTGTTCGCAGGGCACGTAAGCGCGAATGGGACGGAGTGTTGGGTGTGACCGGTCTGGCAGACTACCGGTTGTGGACTTGTGTCGATCGATCATCAGTGTCGCGCACCCAAACCGTAGACTACTGCTAGGCTTGCAACCTGATAGGACGAATGTCAACGATTGATGCCTATGAGAGTCAAAGCCGGCCTTGGTCAGCCAGTGAAAATTTCATAAAGAACTATACCAAGCAAATGCAACTCTAGGAGGGAATAATGACATAACCAAGCCAACATAGCTCATGCGATAGACGAGTATACACCAAGTCATTTCCATAAACTACTCTCGAAGAACTGAAAGCGTTTCATTTTGAACTCAGGAATTGGGGAAGATCGAGTTGACAGGGTTCTGAAGATACAGCAGAAAACTAGCTCTGCCAGTAACCTATCGGTCCACTCGATGTGTCCAACGGTAAAGAAAAATGAAGGTATCTATACTTGTTTATAGATTTCCAGTCCATCGCTTGGGTGACTTTTGCGTAACAGGTTGCAGTGCATGCTCAGTTAGACCACTCGGAAACGTTCCAACGTGATATAATCCGTTAGCGAAATTCCGCACTGACAAACGATCAGCTATGTTGTTGCTATACATCGTTTGTGGGAGCTGAAACGTGATAAAGAGAAACACAACTGTGAGACAGTTGCTCCTCTCGTGGATTACTAAGACGAATACACTTCCGTACGGTTGTAACGAGCGTCAATCAGTAGCAGAACCATGCTCCTGAGATTCAGCCGAGGTAAACCGCACGGCCTCACTGTCAAAGCCAATTGGTCAGATGTATTCTCGGGCCTATTTACCTGACAAATAACATGTTTTTTTATACTATTTTTATGTTTACCGACTGCTGATCACCGGCAGTCCTCTTGTGCCAATTTAGATGTTGGTTTGCTACTTACATCACTTTGTAAGTAGTATTGGTAAAACCAGTACGCATCTAAATGATAACAGAAGGATAGACAAATAAGGTTTAGTATAAATAATGAACAAATACAGCAATTTCACATAAGGCAAAGGTTCGGACAAAATTCGAAAATGTATTCCGTGAGTGCGTTAGTGATGCGTTGGGCGGATTCCTGCAAATGTCGACGTAGCGACCCACAACAGGACGGAAACTGTAATCCGCAGAGCGGCGTAAGCCGTGCTCAGATGTTTGGACGGGCCCGTTGTCATGTGAGCCCCGGTGAAGACACCAGGTTGGATCACGTCCGAGATGAGGGTGGCTGCGTGCGTTGCTGTGTTTGCGTGCGTATGTATGTGCATGCGTACGTGACATTGACTTCTGTGGGGTTGGCAGACTGAGATGATCGAAACAACCGCGGGGGCATGCGCGTAAGGAAAGCCCAGCGGCGGATTTTGGGCCTAACATTCTGGTCACATGCCACAGGGTGGCGGTCCGGTCATCTCCTTGAGCTCACCACAATGGGCCGCTACACCAACGTCCCCCTCCAAACTGTTGTCGGTTGAACATTATGGTGCTCGTTGGGGAATTAATGATGTGTTGCACTTTGGGAGACCTGCCGAGAGTCTCAGACCACAGCGTCATCAACCAACCTTAGGTCATTTTGAGAGTCACAAAGGGTTGTAAGTTAAACCTTACTTCAATGGACCGGTCGACTGGTGAAAATCGGTCGTGTTGACAGCTTAATGATGCAACCAGTCCTCTGGAAAATATTGACACTCATAGTCAACACTGTATCTGAAGCTAACGTTAAGTAACCCAGTTCGGAGAAGTCGCTCGTTGACACTACATTCACTGTTGATACGTGGATTAGGGCATCAGGTATGCAGTCACTTAGTTTAGTAAACAGATTTCTTGTACAGCCAATGAAGATTTGTGCACCTTAGAAGTGATCAATGGCTTATCAATAACCTCGACCGGTGATGTGATCCCCACGTTTCTGCTCAGAAGTATTCAGGAAATAATGTGATTTTGAAGAGCACGATGAAATAGCCCTTACCTGGTAGTTATGGATGCGGTCGCAGTGAGACAATAAGTTCCAATCCCACTCAACTTATTTGAAGATAACCGCTCAAATTGTATGCACCCAGTGCTAACCGAAACAGCAGATGTCACTGTACAACCCTATTTACATCCATTCACCTTCCTGTCTATTCCTGTCCAACTACCGTCGGTTGTAAAAATCAGTTCACAGTACGATCACCAGTAGATTGGTACTATCCGTTTCTTTATTTATTTGAACAGTTAATTTCTTACAGAGCTGTAGATACATGAAACAGTGTTTGATACAAACACTTCTATCCTTTGAGCACACTTAGGTAGGGAAAATCGGAAAACGCAACGATGGGTGAGGAATAACTGTAAGCCACTTCGAAAAACAAAATTACGAATCAAACTTCCTTGCGAACTGTCAAACACATTTTCTTCGTGAACTAGTGTAGTGAGGATAGACGGTCGCACCATGCTACTTACACCACTATTCAGTAGCAGCATGAATCGAAATGATCGTGGGATAAATGCGGGAGAGATACGAGAAGAAACATTGGAGGGCAGCATCGAGTGTAATGGCTTTCGCCACATAACAGAACTGAGACGTGGTGTCCAAAGCAACCGGAGCATCCTCAGACGAGTGTGGTGTGCAAATGAGTGTTTCTGTTCGTAGTCGTGTATTGGTTTCCCCAAATAAACAACTTCTGTGCCATCCGCCTTCTAGGTTCACAACACTGGTATCCGATGATTTCCGTACTCTACTTCTCATTTTTGATTGTTCTTGTTAGACAAAGCTTTCCAGCTACTCCCTATGTATGCACAATTTCTTTTGTGATCGTGCTCGGTAGATCAGTTATGGCTTTCATGTAAGCGCAGTCGAAACACATGATGTTGTGAAGTAAATTTCGTGGTTTGGACAGGCAGCATATCTGCACTGGGACACTATCACAATTGAAGGTGAGTATTTCACGTTTTTCATGTCAGTGAAAAGGGCAAAAAGAATTGTTTCGAACGTGTTCATATAGGGAGCACACATGTGCCCTTTATGCAGAGTAACTAATTCAATGGTTGCTGATGAGAAATATCAATGCTACACCACGAGCTTTCTCCTTATATGCTTGTTTAGTGATATACGCTAGTTTTCTGTCAGATCCGACACCATCGGAACAGGCTAGAAAAGTCATTTCAGTGGCGGAGGCCACTTTGCAAAACAGTCTGTGAAAACAGGACTGGAGCACAAAATCGAATAAATCATTTTTGTACAGTTGTGGCACAAACGACATGGCTATCACACATATTTAAATTTAAGTGATTGGCTAAAAATTCTTTGAAACAGTTGGTTCTCTTGGACAGTTTGAGCAAAGCAGTTAGAACACAAAAGCTGTCAGCTGCAAACATTTCGTATCGACTCCTCACTACCAAATTTGTGGTAAAATGGATTGGGTTTTTATGACAAACAACTAGAGGGGTGGATAATAAATAAAGCAATCAGTCCATTTATTCTCCCATCAGTGTACCATTAGATTGTACGGAGTAGCCTTAGTCTCTCTTGGTATTCCCCTAATCGACCCTAACTCAACCTGTCACTACAGATGTGTGTGCTGAATGACATAAGTAACCGAACACTCCTGCTTTCCTCAACATCAGTAGTGTCTTTATCCTTTCGTGTTCTCGAAACTTCTACATGTTACCTACGCTATGCCGTTATCTATTCAAAAGCAGAAAACAGCATAGTCATATTCATTGCTGCAAATGTCAGCTTGGGGAAGCCTTCGGAGAGCGCATTCACCAATTCGGACCTCTGTGAGTGACTTGTAACCCTCCCTTCTTTTTGGCAGGATTGTGAAATGACTTCACAAGTAATTCGGTATCTCTTGAGGTGTTTATTTGTGGACAACTGTAGGGCAATCCCAAAGGCATGTTTAACACAGTGTACGGCACCCACAAGGTTAGTCTAAAAAATGTGTGCCAGACAAAGCAGTGAATGTTCATTATTATACCCTTCGAAAGTAATACGACGGCTGGAAGCGTCAACTGAACGACATGACACGTAACAACAGTCACTCCTATCATTCAGTTGAGTTTGCTAACAGACCCGCAAAAGACCTACATTCAGAGTTTGAAACTTGACAGTGGTGGCTTGAAGCAGGGACGATGATGTTATGGTGTTAAGTCAATCTCTTGGTTGAGCTAATTTAAAAATGGCTCCATCTACTTCCCTGCTACCGCTTTTGCTTTCTTTCAATGCACTAATGTTATGACTGATAATTTATTTCTACCAGCTGTGTACCCCAGATACGACGTTGTGAAAAATGTTGATAAGTTGACGCACTACCGTTCGTCTGATCGAAGTCTGATTCTCCAACCGGTTTGTGGTCATCTTTTGTTTCACGTATGTCATTGTGTGGCTCACCAACGCTATGGTTGATCGTACCTATCCCCACTTGTCCAATGTTCTTGTTTGGTTTAACCGCTTAGACGGCAAGAAGAGATACATTCCGAGATGCAAACAATTCGCTTACTCTCATCCGTCGACTACATAAAACATTGGATTATATGAAGGTTCAGTGCATGGAAACACAACAAGTGAACGAAAGAACGTCACACGGGTGCATACAGGGTGGGTAAATTGTTCCAGTACCACAGCAGCTAGACTGATTGCGCCAACACCTTCTGCTAACAGAGAATATGTCCGTGATTCTTGAGTAACAGCTCTTCGTTTCCTTGTTTTGCTATCATGCCCTAAAACTGTACAATTGAATGTTTTGTGTAATCGACTGATAAGAATAAACGAATGTTTATATCTCACAGTGTACGTTCCCCGCCGTCTTGACAGTTCCTTACGGTTTCTTATAAAGTTTTGAAATTGGTACCGCCTTCGAAACCGATTGACTGAAATGCCTATGAGAATGCGACAGCCGCAACTAACTGTGAGCGACGTGTAATCTATGCAAAACCAACATCTCCTAATACTCACCAATAATGTATTTTTTGCTATCCTGTAGTGTCAGATGTGGTAGTCTTTTTTGCATTCACCCGCGGTGTTAATGAACAGTTTAACCATATGCTTGCTACAGTGATGACAAATGTGCGGCTTCCATTTTATTTTCGGAAAGTGAACGGTTAACCGAGCATGCGGTTGGCGGCAATCCCTTTGGATTAGCCTGCCGCAGTGGCCCAAGCCAAAGGAGGCCTGCAAGTAATACTTACAACAAGTGGCCTATGCCGAACCACTTGTGGCTCCGATCATACACTACGTATCCAGTGTAAACCGAAGGAGTAAGACTAGCACGCATATTATTAAAAGTTTTTTGAACCAACTAATCCATGATGGTTGGCCAGTATGAAAGCGAGGGGGGCTCATTCACGTTTAGCTGGATTTTGGTGTTCGTGAAGGCCAACTCATGAGTAACACACGGATGTAGCTGACGACCACCGTTCTCGTTGACTGAACCAACGTTGTGGAATCCGAGGACTCCCGATCAAGCTACCGAGTGGGGCCCAATTCGTGCACTTCAGTCACCCAGAACAAACAGTCCGTTACACACCGGTGCCCAGCGGATTTTGGTGGAGAACTTGTAAAACTGGTCCTTCGTACCAACGTTGTGACACATAGTTGGATGTACTTTAACCAAATCAGAAGCCCATTCACATGATTCGTGAAGTAACGCCTTGCGGCCCGCCTATCGTCAAAGAATTTGTGTGATCAGAGACTGCAAAAAAGGCCCCGTTCTCCTGTACACTTCCTACCAGCAGCCTATCCAGCAGAAAGTGTAATCAGCATTTGCTTCTCGGAGCTCGCCCTGTTTCACTCAAGACCACAACTTCGATGCCGTGTCTGCTCAGTCCCATGGCGATCAATGCGGCGCGGTGTTCTGGCCGTCCGGCACTGCATCGGTTCAGCAGCACCCACACACTCCATATCCCAACGGACAACATCTTGTGTCGACGGGCGTATCTCGACTTGGCTCGTTTGTCCTCAAGGTGGATCTCTGACTCAACACCTTGACCTGCAAGACAAAAGGAAAATGGAGCTATCTTTGGAGTTCCCATCCAGGCCTGACATACGAAACAACAGGAGATACGGTGTCTTCGGGGGACATTATCCGCAGCCAATAACCCAAAAGTCTGACGCACCTGGTAATTAGTCTACCCCATCTAAGAGGAGCTTGAGTTAATTTTGACGAATTCAATGTTCATTCTGATTACTGTTGCGAGCAGTGGTTGTAGCATAAGTTACGTCAAGCTTCTGAGAAATTGTGCGGGTTGTCTATTGTACACGACAATACATCGGCAGTCCCATTCAGTCGTTGGGCGATCGAATTGCTCACTTATTTGAGAGCAACCTTTCTGACCCTCCTCTTCAACACGCAGAAGACGACAATGCTGCAGCCGTAAGTGTAATGCTGTCATATGCTCACAGATTAGCGTCCCTCCCTGTCTAAGCATTGTTACGTAGTCAGTAGTGCGATTTACAAACTTGCACCTGGCTGCCCTCTTTGACCTATCTGACATGGTTGAACTTCGAATGACCGAAGTCCTAATCAGTATAGCCCCCGGGACCAAACAGCGCCCAGGTATGATCACCACGCTAAGGTAGCAGAAAACGGCAGGACAAAAGCGTGCACATAGGCACATTCATACATTCAAGTAAACCGACCCCTATCAAACAGGTCCATTTTCTAATCACCGGTGTCGAAGGCTCTTTCAGAAAGAGTGACGGACATAAGTGAACGTTTAATCACTTCCAATAGCCATTTAGACTTCGGTGTTGTTGAACTACTTCTAACTCGTCCACTGAACAGCACAAATACAGTGTGACTGAAGCTATTCGTGCTGTCAAGTACTATATAGATCGAAGGAAAGTACTAGAACCACGTTCATTTGTTTTTATTTTTAAATATACGGTGTTGTCAATGTAGGATGTTGACTCCATTACAGTATTAACGATGGTGTCTAGATGTATCGATAAGGAAGACAATCACTATGGGGTCCGTTCTGGCCAGACTAAGATGGCCAATCTTGCGCGTCCGGTCTGAGTAGTAGCGCTGTATTTGTGCATTTCTTGTGGTTGTGTTAACACGTGCTTATGTATGAGGACCTTCCAAAACAATTCTTGTATTACTGATGGTGCATTCTTACCACTTTGTGCTATTAAGCCAAAGTGGGTAATCAAAGTAACTTATGGTCACTTAGTTGATACGGTTTCCGTAGTTACGCTCGAAATTCTCTCCCAGTTACTAACCATTTACGATTGTATTCGAAGTCTTTGGAAAAACTATGTTCCCAATCATTCCTGCTGTACGATACAGCGTGGAGTGTATCATGATTGAACTGCAGAATGACACTTGTTCTTTCATTCAGCAACCTCTATTCCACTTACCCCCAAGTGTTTACACATCAGCACCTATTTTTATTTAGTTCTGAGAATTGCATTCCACACAGCATGTTTAAAGTCACGATAATGAAATACCGATTACTGACTCTCGGGTACCTTTTGATTAATTGGCTGCACTCGTCCAATTCATGGGGCAAAATTCCACACTCAGTATGGACGATCAATTGCCACATGATAAAAAACACGACGATATAGGTGTGATGAATTGAGAGAATACCGATAGCACCAAGGTGTGCTGCAATTATTTTGCATTTTTCTCGTGACTGTCGATGCAGTGAGGCAAACCAATTGAAGACACTTATGCCACTTGTGAATTTCATGCTTCTAAGAACTTTTGTAAAAGATGGGCTTTTATGTGTACGATATGTGCACCAAATTAAGTACTGTTGAAGTCTAACATTTTTGGCGTCGTGTTCAACATGTTATTATTGAATGGATTGAGGAAAATACAACGTTACGAGCAAGTTGTAGTAATTTACGTTTCAATCACCGCGTTTCAACACTCTTGAGGAAAGCCACCTGAGGTGGTTGAAACGTGGAGTAGTGCAACTTGTTCGTAACGCTGTGTTATTTTCAGTCCATTTATCGATGTGCTTTTATATTCTAAATCGCCAAAGATACTGCACAAATATAATTGAACTCTATGAGTGTTTCATGCACTGTATGTTATCTGAACCAAAAGCTCATCAAACATAGTCCGCTTGCTTGGTGATCGCGGTCATAGGCATCCACATGGAAAACGTACTTTTAATTGGGTCCACATTTCAAGTGGTATGAACGACAAGCCTGAACGTGTCTGACAAGCGGGCCAAGCTTGAGTGAGTGCACGTTTGGAATGTTGGCGCAGCTAGCCACGCTAGTAGAGGTACGTACAGTTTCTGCTCTGTCTCGCCAACCACCATTGACTAGGTGAAATCTCTAAAGGTCGTGGCAGCTACATGCAACATCGATGCGCTCTAACGAGATCGAGACTTCAATCTGGTGGGTTTTTTTTCGGAAAAGGTATACCAAACAACCTATCTTAAAAGTTACTATTCACTATGACCCGTGTCCAAGTTAACTGGGTAGAACGATCAGGCGCTTTGACAAATAGTAAAGCTAACTGACTGAAATCACAAAAGTGATGGATTGTGGAGTCATACTAGTGCCTGAAACCCGTTTATTAGAACTTTCTTACCTTGACATATTTCTGCCTCTGCTGAGCTATCACACACTGAACTTTTGTGAAAGGGTACCTAAACATATTCCGATAATACAAGTGAAGAGAGATATCGGGTTCTAATGCCACACAGTCACAGTGTGTGACCAGACTATTTTTCTATCCGTACTTTTTTCTTAAAGCCAACCAGAGCACGGCTCGAACCAGCTACCATGGTGTCACGAATCTCAACTCTTGTTTAGTCTACCACCGGTCCAGTAAGTAGTTCTTAATACGGACGATGAAGGTTACCGTATGATTTGGATAACTGGGCATTTAAGGCTACTGTAATTTAAGAGACATCCACTGTTAGAAAACGAAAACTGGTAAATGCAAACATTTTGTACTGACTCGGCAGTACCAAATTTACAATGAAATGAAGCAGTTTTCTTTCATATCGAACAGTTACGAAGTAGGGTGGATGGTCAATCTGTGGATTAGGAAAGGTCAGTATGTTCAGGGAAGGATCAAGTGTACGAGCAATTGCTTTTGAACACACAAGGTGGTTTCGGTCTACTATGCCATTCTATAAACCTTTTCGGATACCCACTAGAATGTAGTACAAACGCCTTCTAAAGGTGAGTATAGCATGCACCAAACAACTGAAAGACTAGTGAATTCGATTAAACGAACATTTAACGTAGAGGAACTATGTGTATTGGCTCGGAACCGGAAACTGCTTGTCCCTTCAATCAAAGTAGATCAGTCTGTCGGTGCCACCTCACATTGTGTCTACGAATCTACAGGTAACTACAGATAAAGTCCCTGAAACAGAACTGAGAGGTTATTGATCTCCAAAGTCAAAGAACATTGGCCTAAATGGGTGTAGAACTCTGTAGTACAGAAGAATGACAATGTGGTTGAAACACGCAAGCAACCAGCGTCCGCAGTCGTAACACAAGTTCTGACCACTAGTCACTTCGATCTAAGATTCTTGCCGTTTGCTGAGGCGGTCGCAATCAATCGTCTTGGCCGGCCCTGTGTGTTCAAAAGCAATTGCTCGTACACTTGATCCTTCCCTGAACATACTGACCTTTCCTAATCCACAGATTGACCATCCACCCTACTTCGTAACTGTTCGATATGAAAGAAAACTGCTTCATTTCATTGTAAATTTGGTACTGTCGAGTCAATACGAAATGTTTACATCTATCAGTTTCCGCTTTCTGTCTTGTAAAAACCTCTGGAAGGAATGAACTGTTTTAAATTTTACATCCACTGTTGTTCAGGTAGTATGATACAACCGTTTAACTGAAAGACACTCAGTCGCACAAAGCCTCACTCTCGGATCACATTGGGCGTAAATAGTCTAACTGAGCAGGCCCAGAGTTTGCGAGTAATAGGTAGCTGGCTGCAGTTCATCTGGCTTGTGTCGTTCTGTGTGTACACATTGCACCTGAGTGTCGATCTGTGATCAGTCTCCGTGGTTCAATCATGCACTTACGTTTATGAACCAGAATTCCTACTTACGATGTAGTGGGGCTTCTATGAAAACGTCCTGCTCCATCCGTCTGGCTTATTATATTTGTGATAGATTTTTGCTTGTCATTTTTGGTCCGTTTGACTTATTTCCGCCATCGGTGGCTCGTTCGATCCATCACATCGCTAAAAACTCCGATCCTAACCTCGAAAGCGTCACAGTGCTCCTCTCTAGCTTGTTCACTCATCCCAAATCAAGTGTTCACCGCCCTTGAAACGAATCACCTGCCCAACCCGTCCGTCCATACACACGCTACAGTAGCTACTGACAACAACCGATAATGACCATCAGAATCTGGTTTATTTAATCGAATAGGAATAGTGGGGTATGAAACCTGGACAGAGTTCTGACATACTTCCTTCCAGATTTTGAATTTATCTTCCGATTGGGAGAGGGTTTTCCTTATTAGGCTGCCAGTCAAAAGTGAGTTTTCATCTTTCAGCAACAAAAAAAGCATTTCAATAGGAATGTGTTGCTCCAGAATACGTGCTTTATAGCCGAGACATTCATAATGCACATCCAGCTCTACTCTTATTGGGAATCACTGGATGAGGACAGTTGTGACAAGTTTTATATATATATATATATATATATATATATATAGTGAATTCTCCTCGGAATGCGCGTACAGTCAATGATGGAATATAAAAAACTGATAAACGTTCTACATACTCCCTCGCTGGACAGCCTGTGGTTCCCTTCATCCAACTTTTTTATGTGAAAGCTCTAAAAATCCTTTGACTAGTGTCTTGACTTATTCTCTGGAAATACACTAACGGGTTACAAAGCTAGCTTCTCAGTCAACGTGGTGACAAACGCCTATAGCTATCCGTTGCAACAGTGGCAAACTGAGCTCAGCCCTGCTGGGAAATATCCACGTCGACCAGTGTGCCACAAAACTGTTTTTGTACCAGTAGACTAATGCAGTGACATTTGACGGATCGTTCTCACCGGCTGAATTGAACTCTCTCGCAAAACTCAAGATGGAGACCACTGTAATGGGCAAGCTTACAAATATGCCTCTGGAAAGGAGGAGCAGTGTCTAGTCTACATGCATGCCCAAAAGACCCAACAGAAAATACGGTGGGAACCACAATGCAGTCGTTTAGTTTTCGGAACATGCAACAATACAGAGAAGCACTGATTCCACGAGAACAGTACAACCAGCCACGTTGGCTTCGCTATAAACATACACACTTGGAGCAGCTGAAGCACAATGCGCGTTAGCTTAAAACCATGAGATGATATTTACAGGTGCTTCTGATTAGCTGCGCTTCTACAAAATGTATTTCCCAGGTACAAAACGAAAGCCTGGCACAAGATCTTTTCGCATCTCCACTATAAACAGTTACGTGCTCACAGTAATTTACAAAGTATTTTTATTCACCGTATGTTGAAAACGATATTGCATTCTTAAATGGCCCAAATGGGGATTAACCTTTATAACAATTGCAAACTGAACTCATCATTCCGGAACTCGGCTCAGGGCACGACTATGTAACAACCATCGATCTTTCAATCCTGGAAAACAGAATGATGAAGGAGGAACTTGTGTTGACTGGGAACGACTGTGCTCATCCTGACACTGTTCACATAAGACATCATCTCTGACTAATTTTGAAAGATGCAACCAAAATAGCTTGAAAGATAAACTACCATATATGAAGGTAATACTTCGTCTTTCCACTTTCCAAGGCGAATGGAAATGATCCGCACTTGAAGAGTGGTCGGTCATTTGTTAGACGCTATCAACACAATTGCGTGGTCGGCCCAGAGTGTGTGCCGTGACCAGCGATCTTGTGACTTCAATAAAAACTCCCGGCTGTATCCGTGTTTGCTCGCTTGTCTGTGGTGTACACATGCTTCTGTGTACACCTGAACTAGAAGGCCTGATACGAACTCATCGCCGTTTTCGTTAGTCGTACAATCAACTTCACGCAGCGAATGCTTGCCATTTTCTGACGACTGATCTATCATTCTATTCTTCAAGGCCGCTTCGCTTGTTCCTTTTCCACTGTTGTTTAATGTACTCAAAGGCCTTACGTACTTTTCCCTTTGGTGGCTTTTGAGTGTTGCCGAGTGGGCTGGAGCCAATCCCACATTCTTTTCCTTCTTCCTCTTTGTTGTACCCCTTGATCCCAGACCAGACCAAAACTAACTGCATCGTGTTTGCAAACGATGCTGGAAACATACGGACTGTTTCCAAATCCTGCCGCGTTCCTTTAGTTGGATGCCTGAGGGGACCATATTTTCATTGCAATTCCGTAGAGACGTTCTGAATTGAGAAGAAACGCGTAGCAAACAAGCTTGTTTTCAGTGCTCCAACGTCAGGCTAAAATGGTGTTTAAAATCTGGAGGGTCCAGTCGTAAAATGAAATGAAGTAACTTGTGGGCCCTGAGCATTGATGGGCCTGCAACAATATGGGAACTGTTGCGCGTACAATCTAAAATTTCCGCTAACGTTTATTTCTCTACTGTTTTATTTCAAATAACCCACCCACATATTGCTCGACTTGGCCCACACGAGATGAGCGGCCATAAAAAGTAATACCCGCCTACTGGCACACTCGTTTGAATGATCTTGGATTCTGCAGTGACGTGACACTCACTTGTCTGTGACTTGGCTTTGTATGGATCGCCGCCCCTCCTGTATATTCGCTAATATACTTACCCATAATAGAAACTTTCTTTAATGGATCAAAATTGCGCTGTCTTGAATAGTGGCTTTCATTCTTTGATTCCAGCTCTTGAGATCGGTTTCTTTGTGTATTATTGGCTTCCTAAATAGTAAGTGAACCACGGTGTGAAAAATTCTGTCGAATCGAAGTCAAGGACGCTCAGCTTGCGAGTCATTTTTCTAACGCTCCGTTTGTTGTTCATGGAAGTGTCAAGTCCGACTAGGTTTGTTCCTGTAATAAACGCCTCCTCTTTGCTTCATGAAACTATCAACAGAAGACAGTCCCGTTACTCGTGGCTGCTATTTCAAGAGGGATTAAGTGCTATATCCATCCGCAATGTAGTGACTGGAATACGGAAGTGAGGATTGATAACTGCTTTGTCCTGCCTAGGCCATGCTTGTGGGTATCGATTGGCTGACCTAATCACTAATCCGTCTTGCACTCGTGCGTGTATACGTGTGTCTAGGTCATTATCGAGCATTCGTGCTCCGCGAGTCACGTGGCTAAATCGCTGCCGTCAAATCGACTGTCCTTGGCTATCTTTGTGAGATCACATTCATGTGTACGTTCTAAGTTGCGCGCTTGCTGCCTGAACATTACTGTGTATCAACTACGTTTTGAACTAAAGATATAACAACAGTAAATCTGTCAAGATCGTGATTGTCTCCCGGATTAGAATGCCGACGTGTCACCAAAGTAATCTCACTGACTGAGTCGAACTGACATCAAAATTTAACGATTTGCGCTAAGTCGTTAGCGTAATAAAAATCGAGAAACCAAGATGATGTGAATAACCGTGAGGCCGTAGATTTGTTATCATTACCGGATCGATGATAACTAGTGTCAAACAGAATGCTGCGAAGAAACTTCAACTGTAAGAGAGAATGGAACGATCACTCAGTGAAAACTTGTTCTGAAGGAAGGCATGCGCTGCAATATGATAATATTTCGTTTACTTTCAACAACCGCGAAACATAAAAACGCAGGCTTTTGCAACCGACCAAAGGTGAGCGACAGTCAGTCGATGTGCACACACGCATAAACACCAAACGGGTGGGTTGATTCAGCTAGTCGTGTGCTTAACATACTGGCTGGAAAGTTCGGGTTAGTATAGCTTGCTAACGGTCAAGAACCTCGAGCCCCAATCACATAACAATCGAAGATGCGGGATTTTGGTCAACAGACTCACTAGTTTAATAATAGTCATTATTTGTTTTAATAATCTTGTGGACTACTGTGCTACTAGCTGAGATAACTGTAAACCCGTTTTGTTCATATGAACATTACTACAACCATAGGCGGACCGGTAGGCAACCTAAAAGCTAGGGTACCTGAAATAACAGCTTGAATAGGTCATTTGGTGGTTTAAAACAAGCACAACTGCACCGTCACATACGTGAAGGATAGGGTAGACTTAAGTCTCTATTTGACATCTCTTTCTGTAAATCATAAAAATGGGGATATGCTTTTCTTGAGCAGCCTAAATCGGTCTATTGCGCCAGCTCAGCTTACTGTGGGCTTCTACGACATCTTCGAAAAGAAATTTACCAGTAGGATTTTTCTCAAGATCTCATGTTCCTATACTCCGAACATCACTAAATTGATCACAGCTTTCATAAGCGGATCAACTTTTCGGCCTGCCTCATTCTAAAAACGCGCTGGACCCTTGTTTCACTCCAATTAGGGCTCGCCAGAAGTGCATACCTTTGGTACTGACGGAATTTGAAACCCATTCACGATTTTACTACTGAATTCTCTTTGACTGTTGTTAGAGTCATGAGCCACAAGATTCTATAGTTCAGTTCAATTTGTTTACATACATGTGATCTGTATAAACGATATAAGTTAAGATTCTATAATTATCAAGTACAATGACTGGCATAAACCATTTGCTCTTGATAAAAACTCACTTTCATTGGGCGTAGAGCTTGCTGAAAGACATTACCTGTTCTTCTTTGTTCCGAACGAGGATGTATTGGTCAAACTTACACTTTTCATCAAATTCTGGAGTAGAGTCATACATACCGTCTACCAACAGTTGCTGTTTTTCTGTCGATTTTATAGGTGCATCGATTAAGTGGATCGACCTACTCTTTTAGAGTTGTCTAAACGCAACAGTGTACCTAGGAAGCAGGTGCAAATACTATCGACGTAAGTCAAGGCTACCTACCTTTATGGCTTTTGTTTATTTTTGCAGTAGACGAAACAATAGAGGACCATCTAATGGACTCGTACGGTACCGACATAGAACTCCTAATTAGTGAAATGTTAACTTATCGTAATTATGCTGACAACATAGTGTTGTCTCCTAATTTTCAAACGGCACGGACAATGTTAGACGCCATTTCACATTCCTCCAAATATGTAGGAGTGCGCTTTGCAGTGTTCGATTGCAAAGGGCCTCTACAAGACTGTTGTGATTACGTAGATTTAATTTTAGATAGTGAAGCTATGGGGGTTGTTAATCGGTGTCTGCACTTGAAAAGTTATATCAGGAGGGGGGGGCGACAGAGTTACAAGGCATGAAATCGAAGTTCGGGTCTACAAGGCCAGAGCGATATTCGCCAAGTTAGGACATCTCCGGCGTCAGAAAGACACCTCTCTGAGGCTTATGAGTCGCGTATATAAATTAACTATGACGGCCTTATCAAATTACAGCCCTGCAGTTTGGCTGTTCAGGTTAGAAGTGAATGTTGCTGCCATTTGACCGAGTGAAGTAAGTGCGTTTGACGTGGGGCAACAAAAGCCGTAAGAAACTTGTTCTTACTTTCAACTGTGACTCGGCTGTTTGTTTGGAAGGTGCAGGTAATTTAATGCTGAATGTTTGAGTATGGGCACACTTAGTAATTAGACAGGTTCATTCCTTCCAATCCTTTTTTTCTTTTTCTTGGCTAGGACTTGTATTTTTCTGCGTGGTTACGTGGCAATGGCGCTTTTTGAACCCATTGTTCACGTCAATCTAAGTTGGTTGTGGTTTAAAGTCGACGAAGGCTCTCTTTCACACGTAATAGCTTGTCGACTATTTGACAATTACTTACGTTAACGATATCCACTTCAGGAGGAAAGTATAGCGGGAGCAGTTGTAACAGGCAAAGTTGATACTAGACGCCACTAACAAGGTCATGAATAACTGTGTGACCTGTTATAACTAAAATAACGCACACGAAAAAACGAAAAATGGCGGAGTAGGTTACACGACTCATCCAAAATGCATCACTTGTATATGAAGTGCATTGCTATCCGCCAGAGGAGTTGCACGTTTGTCTAAATGCATTGTTAAAACGTCCGTTTCATTGGAAGGGGTGGACAGATTGATGTCGTTTGAATCTCGGTGCCAATCGCTATCATGAATACAAATCTTTTGATTTTACACGTGACTGTCATTTATTCACTCAACAAAACACAAATCTTACAAATGCTGCGTCGTGACCACCAGTACCAGCTAATTTGGAAATCCTTTGACGAGGTGGATCGAGTGATCCTGAGTTCCTCTCAAGGATTTGGACGAAACAGTGGGCTTCTGAAGTGTCTCTATGATCAGCGGTCGGCATTCTCACAAAACCAAGTGATGACGTTCCAGTCCATTTGTACTGGCTACCAATCAGTCACCTGCAGGAAGAACATTTATTTCCTATAGTATTTGGCTAGGATAATCCGAGGCTTGAGGACACTAACACTCTGTCCCATGGACACGATCCTGAACGAGCGTCAGCTAGGAAGTCTAATTGCTAGCATTGATCTGTTTAACTACTTGGGTCCATGGACCTAATGACGATTAGGTCAGCGGAACTGTAGACGCATTCTTGTATAAGAATTGCGTTTTAAGACTTCAGTGAATAACATGAGAAAAAATTAGAAGACTGGTCATCATGATGAAGAGAAGAATCAATACCGTACTCGTCACCGGAAATAGCCAAACTCAGTATCACTGTCCAGCAGACCGAAATGGTTCAGTGATGTTCAGTCCTTCGTCAGTATTTGAGTTACCGTGTTATCGATCGGTGCTAGCACGGAACGCATAGCTTCATGTGAAAATCAATAAGCTGAAGAATTGGTGATATGTTTAAGGGTTAATCGTGTCCAACAAAGGTTATCTAGACGATTGATGCCGCCAAGCTTCTGCATGTACGCAAAGGTCCAGCAGGTTGGGAAACAGAGCTGTACCATTTTCACGTCGGGTGCAAACAGCCCTCGGTCACTGTTTGTCTCAGAATGTACATGAACCAATCCATCATCAGTTTACCTTGTCGGAATCCTCATCATTTAGTTGTTCAATTTAGAGTTGTAGACATGCACTTCTCCAACCATCGTGTTCAACGCTTTAGCCGTCCCGTTACAGTTGTTACTTTTGCATCCATGTATTTTACTATCCACGCTACAAATTCACACACTTTCCACATTCGCATGGGTTGACAAAGTTCCTGTCCCTATTCAGTCAGCTTGCCGAGACTGTGTGACTGGTCATTCACCCAGCGCACACACGTGCAGAAACAGTGCACTGAGTAGAGAGAGAGATAGAGGATGATGCCTCCTTATTGTCTGGTCGTCACCAGCTGAATGAACATGGTACATTACCACTATTATTTCTAACTGAAAGTACCGGTCACGATGTGACTCGACCTCGTTCTGTTGTCACTGATCAACATGTAGCTAACGTGAAGTAAAAGTGTACAGACCGACCTGGATCATACGATTCGCTCACAGCTAAATACCTAACAGAAAACAGTAGTCAGTTTACAAATGATTAATTCTGAGTAACCAAAGCTTATCTATCTTCGTCTTACATGTTTAGTTCGAATTTTGATTACGCTGCCTATGTTCCGCGTCAAAATTGTTCTGTGATACAACATGATTGGTAAAAAGTAATGTATTGTAATCAAACAAATTAATCTGCATAGGTAGGTTTTACATTGAACAGCAGTCTTAACAGAGTGAATATTATAAGTGTGGGTCGCATTTGTGACATGTCTCATAGCCTTTTCTGAACAAGCAGTCTTGACATCTATTCCACGTGCTTTGCGTGCCATATTCACGATGTGAAGACTGGTGAGAAAGGCGTGAAAGTGTGGGACCTCACAAATTCCTTTCTTTCGCAAATGTGAAGACAACAGGGGCGCTCCGTCCTCTTCAAAGAAAGTCTGTAATCAAACTCGATGAATGGATGGTAATAAATGAATTAGCCCAAGCCCGGTCCATCTTACAAGTGGAACACTCCATATGTGGTAAACTTCCCACACTACTCATTAGTAGGACGGCATCCTGCAGTCTAGGTTAACCAAATGATCGGGATAGCATAACGTTTTACACGGAGTGGATAAGCATAAAGTGCACTGAACTCAAGTTGAACTTCAATGTTGGTCACAAGTAACTCAGCTATGGTGTGTGGGCTAAGGCTTCACGTGCTCGTCACGATTCAAGTCCTGGCTCCCTATTAACATAATCGGGAAAACAATTCGCACACAGACTATTCACCCACTATCATAGTTGGATTACTTTGAAACAGAATTAGTCAGAAGAGTGCCTCCGTCCGAAAAATTTGTTCTGATGACAACTGGATTTGATCAGTAAACAATAGTTCAAGCTTCACATCACCTCGTTTAAATGGTTCAATAGGGTTCACGGTTTCTCGGGCTAAACGATGCCGCGAGTGCGTTAACGGTACAACAACCACAGAAACACAAACTGATCCAAAACGCAGCAAACAGGTGTACAGCTACAACGGCGAAGTCAACTGGTCCAACCGCAGCGGGCTGACACCAAATGCATGAGACGCGCGCGGTGCCAACAGCATGACAACCAGCTTGCAGAACCAGTGTTAGGCCAGCCCACGGTTGGTCTCCGGCACCCAATCCGATCAAGCGCGTACATCTGACGTTAGAACGGCGGCCACCGGGATGTGTGACCGGTCTCGCTGTGAACAAAGCCTTCCAACCAAACATGTGATTCGCTGTTGGTGTGTTGCTCAGCCCAAGTCGTCAGCTGATTGGTTGTTAGTTTTTCACCCCTCGTCGGCCTAACTTAGGATTGGTTACCGTCATGGACCTTCGAGTCCATTTGAGCCAATCAGCATCCAAAGTAAATGGACTGACTCATGTTGGTTTGCGAAACCGAAGCTGGCGTGCTGCTTCGCCATTAGAAAAGCTTGCCGCTCTCCACGTCGTTGCCCTCTGGCGGATTGTCTTGCGTCGCTTGTGATTTCAACAACTGAACGCCGTTACGAATATGGGAGGAACCTCTGGAAAACTGACTATTTCACATGTGGAGGATAAGATGAAGGTAGACAACGTACGTTACCGATTTTTACTTGACCACGTTGGTAGCAACAGTCACTGAATCCTTGTTTGTGTGGATTATAGCGCTTTCTACCGGTAAAGATGACATTTTAACTCTGCCGCAACGTGCATTTTACCTGCATGCTTCAAGTGTGGTCCGTGTCGCGTATCCGCTTGCATTCGGTTGACATCCGTTTAAGTTTACTACTTAGACAGCTACGATAACTGTTTGGTTTTATTGTCCCATATGGGTAATATTTATGTGTACATAACGTGTGATATGCGTCCAATCGTCAAACCTAGACGATTCTCAAGTCTGTCAGTGTTTTTTTGTAGAAAGCTGCGCCCACCAGTTATGTTCAGGGTTCTGTGAAAACCAAGGGAGATATTAGACCAGGTGTTCAATAGACCATAGTCTTAGTAGATGAATTTGTTGCTTGTCCACTCTAGGGAGTAGTGTTGCCGAAGTTGTTTGCAGGTGAACGTCAGTCGTGTAAAAATCGTCACTACTAAGGCCAGTCATGCCATTTCTTGTTTAATGTTTGGTTTGATGTGTAGTTTATCACACATCAAGGTGATATTTTCAGTATCAAAGTGTAATTACTACTCATTCATGCTCTTTCTTGTGCCGACGTGACAAAAGTAGTGCACACTTTCTACATTCACTACCGTAGGCGTGTTACCAAATTAAAATTTGCCTAAGCCTGATGTGATCATGATTGCCTTCGGATGTACTGGCGCACGCTGGATTCATTCATTGTTTGTCCGCTTGACCCCAGAGGTTTTACACCTCTGGCTTTAGATTTGCCTCATTAAAGACGTGACCTCGAGCTAACGTATTAGTCTTGATGTCTAGCTTTCATGGGCACACGTGCCTTCGAATCATTTACGCTAGCGTCCGACGCAAATACCGCGTCGTGGCTCCATATGCATTCACCGAGAAATCGTTTTGTTTCATATGATTCTCCTTTAACAAGGTCGTCTATTCCGCAACCAAATGACCTGTTTAGGTAAGATGTTCAAACCTGGAACCGAGTGGCCCTCTTTGATGTCACTTAGATCCAGCCTGTACGGCATCAGGGGTTCGCTGCCATTCGGCACGTATGGTCATCCAAGCTAAATGCTGTCAGGCTTCCCAGGTTTAAGCAAGAGCGGTCACATTAACCGGGTTCGGAGCAGCAACGGCCTAATCGGTAGACAGACGCAACTGCTATTGAGGCATCGCAATCTTCTTTTGGCGGCTAAAGTGCACTAACAACTTGTTGCTCCGACTGTTCTGTTTACGCATTGATACGTCTTGACCGTCCGTTTACTGAACGGATTTAATGGTAGAGGACTGCAACCGACAGCTATTGCAGATTACCAGGAAGGATATGCACTACCGACGAGCTCTAGTGAGAAAAAGCTCGACCCTAGTGCCTCTTTTCGAATGGAAAGTCTATGGGAATGTGGCAGCCGCGATCAGTTGAGTTGATGTTCGGTCCATTTGAACTTACAGATGTAGTGCCTGTGTTCTTCATGCCACGAAACAGGGTGACGTACTCCGGTTTTCTTTTGATGCTCAGCTTATTTGGGCAAGGATATGCACTACTGATGAGTTCTAATGAGAGCGAAACTCGAGTCTAGTGCTTCTTTTCGAAAGAGGCTGGCTGGAAAGTCTATCTGAATGCGAAGGCTGCGATCAAATGTGAGTGATGCTCAAATTGAAAATAAACCAAATCCCCGACTATTCATCAGTAGCTCAGCTTATTGTCGTTGAAGGTGTACATCATGCCACCTGTTCACAACACAGTTGCGTCGTCATTTTTATACCGCTGTCACCTTTCGGTAGCCCCCACAGACGGGTTTACCGCCTCGTGGTCCATAAGTACAATGTATTCAAAGCATTCTTTTTGTTAATGTAATGCGTGTTCATCGTCAGCCGACTGTGATCACATTCAGTACTGTTCACTTCGAATTTTACCCCTAGTGTTTGAGTAGTTAGCGATGCCTCACTGAAAATGTGACGTAACGAAGTAGCGGTCTGGCGTGTGTGCTGGTCGATGGGACAGACCGTTAGCTGCACAAGGGGTGACGCATCTGATCGAATATCTGAATGCACACAGTACTTCTCCCAAACAAAGCTGTCGAATTACTTCGGTCAGCATTCAAATACACTTGGAATTCTGTAACCGTTCTTGTTTTTTTTAAAAGGGGCAATACCAAACGGTAGGTCACGCCAAATGGTTTCCTATCGTTCTTTTTGATGGGTACTGAGGGCTTCTCTGATCCCGGCATACCACTGACGGCGGAATTGTATTACTTGAATACGTTTATCACCTGTTCCCAGTATTCTCTTTTCTTTGGTCGCCGCCGTTTAAGTGGTTCTGTATTCCTTATTTGGTTTGCCCGTTTTGTCACTAATTTACCGGACAACTGAATACCTGGTGCCAATGAAATGGTAATCGGTCAATGCTATTTGAAACCGTCCATGTTTAAGTCTGTTGAAAGTATCTAGTGGTGTATTAACGCAACAAATAAGAACGGCAAAACGGAAAGGCACGAACCTTCTGTTGTACCGTATCTCGTGAATTGGCTTATCCAACCCCGACGCTTGTGACGGTGACCACACTAAGTACGGTATTTGGATTCCATCCCTGGGCTCGTAAATTACAGTTACTGTGTGTTAGGCAATAACAAGATAGTACACTGGGCTGGGATTATGTAAATGATTTCTGGTGGTCGTCTTAGGTCGTCGGTGACTCGTGTCTTGTCTGTTTTCTTTCTCTCTAACCTTTCTCAGAACACTGAAGCATCTCATACCTCTGCAGGCAAGCCGTGCGCTTCTCAGGTTAGTATTGAGTTCACATCGTTCTTTCGTTTCTCATTAAAAACGTGGCTTTGCACGTATTGTTGTTCACCGGAATTCTGCACTAACCATTTGTTAATCGTTTCTGTCTGTGTATAGTAGGTTGTGTTGTCAACATTCGTTCATCCGGTTTCTACGTGCGATTTCTTTTTCCCAATGGTCATTGTTCATTTTAGTTCTGGGAACGTTTTCGTCAAGTTCGTTTCACATTGTATTAAAATGCACTCATCCCTTGCGATCACTTACACCACGTTTCACCTACGCACAACGTATATCTTTTTTGTTCATTTTACGGTCCTCCCTGACTCCACCACATCGACCCTTCCCCTGCCGCATGTCAGCTAGTCAACGGAGATGCAAATGCCGTGAGTGATGTTCCTTCCATAGATGAAGATGTTGAGGAGGTATGCTGTTCAGACGCTAAATGTCTTTTTTTGGGTTTGGGACAGCACGGCCTCTTCAGTTAGTTTTGAGTTGCAAAGTTGGTTTGAATAACTCATCCGTTTGCCTATTGCTAGATGGAATTTACAAATGCGCTGTCACTTTGCTTGTGAGCTTTATATCTCCGTTGTCAACGGAGATCCGTAGCCAAATGGGCCGATCCGCAGTATGTTAGAGATTGTGATACCAGAGTTTCTAATAACCATCCGATTGCTGCACATACCGTTTGAGTCTTGGGTAACCCAGAAAGTCATGCGCCGTCTCACAGTATTGTGGAGTATCCCGCGGATTTTTAAATGTGGTTCTCGGGCGTTAGTCCACCACACAATATTGTTTGTCGAGCAAACACGCTTGCCTAATAGATAACCTCTGCTGAAGGCATTGCCAGCAAAATCAAACTATCAACTACAGGTTATCGGTGACCACTAGGATTCTCCTGAGTTTTGCTATAGCTCAGTAACAACAGTGTTTATCGACCGATCACACGGTTGCGGCTTCAAGCAAGGTTTCTGTGGTTGTTCTCGTTTGGCTTCGGGCAGCTTGATAGTATCCGACCTACAGGTAGCCTTCTACTTCATGTGACAGGAACGCTTTGCGGCCTGTAAGCTGGGAACGCAGTTTTAATTTGTGCAGATGTCCTTTGCTATCCGATCTTGCCTGAACGTCAACAGATTACTTTTTCGCTTTTACCGGGTTGCCTGAATATGTCTTGAAGGAATGATTGTTTATGTTCCTAGCGTTTATGTTTTTACTCGCCATGCACTCTTTGGCCTCTCTTAATTCACCCAGTATGCCACATGACGTCAAATAGATTAACGATGAAGAGCTGATCTCGACTTTTCTCTGCAAGTGTCCGTAGTTTCAGCGCCAGCTGACAACATAACTGGGATCAGTGTATGTTGTGTTAAGGTACTCATGTTATCCAACTTTCCAGCTGCATGCTTGTGGTTCGACTTATTGTAGTTCTGTCTCTTCCGGAAGTTTTTCTCTCTGGTTTTCACAGACAACTGCGGAGACGGCTGGAAACACCAAGCAAGGCTCAGTGTGTGTTGACCATACTCCTCAGGTTGCGACACATACTGAAAACCCGACTGTCGAACCGAATGGGGATGTAAATACGTCCGTCTCTCCCGATATCGCCGAACTAGAGAAGAAGAAAAATAAAAACCCTCTAGTTTGGATCAAACGACGCCTCTCCAAAAAGAGCAGCACCACTAAACGACCATCAGTTGACGAAACGCAAACAGAGAAAACTGAGGGTACTGTGCTTGCTGCATCGAGTCCTGATGAAACCTCTGTGTCTGCTGAGAAGTGCCAATCGATTGACGCAATCGACGCTTCTGAACCAGAAGTCGTTGAGACAGCGAGCTCCCTTGTACAAGAGGTGCTTTCGTCTGCTATTGCGATGGAAGAAGCCCAGCAAATAAAGCTCGAACCGAAGGATGCTTCGGAGCTGACACCGGCAGTGGATGTGGCTGAAGAACACAATGTAAGTATAGTGACGTGATCGGCCGATTTCATCCCTTAACCCCAAACCATTTGGTTTCTTCTTGTAACAGTTTCCGAGCCTGAAACCTTTCCTAGGTCGTCTACGTTTGGTTCTCGAGTCGACTGAAGCCTTCAAATAATGCCTCTTCCTATTTGGTCACCTTATGTTTCACAGTATTTTAAAAATCACTGTGCATATGCGACACCCTGACATTCTTCCAGCGTGGTTCACAACGTTGGGTAAATCGATTAAAGTACAGTGGTGTAATATATCTTGACACCTTCAGTACAACACTACAACGAATTTCTTCCGTCCGGACCTATCCGGTAGGCATAGTCTGAATAAGGTTTGAGGCCGAAGCCTTTCACATCGTTACCCGAGGATTTCATCCGTTCAGCTACCAGTCCTGTAAGTATTGTGTTGTGACAATAATCTTTTGAGCTCCGATGAATTAGGAGTTTGCAATACGTAATTATGGGGTATTGAGCCAGTTGAATTTCGGAATCGTAGCACCATATTCAACCCTCTAAAATTTTCGAACACCTGATTTTAAAGAGGTATTTCAATTTTAGGATTGCAATGAAGAAAACTTCAATCAGAGTAGGTCTACTATACTGTCACGAACGGTCGGGGATATCGGGCGTATTGAGTTGTTTGACCGTCGTATGGCATCCTTCTGTAAACAGAGACGAGTTGGGATTTTGGTCATGAGGTTCAAGTAAGTAAACTCACCCTAATCCTCGGAGTGCATAAGTTAGATGGTTAGATTAGATATTTAAAATATCAACCCTCCGTTTACCATGGCGAGCTCACTGTTGTGAAACATGAAGTGGTCAACTGGTAACAAAGTAAACTGCGTCCAACTGGTAGTCAGCATCGATGGATCTTATTCGCTGCTCTGGCTACTGCACTCATGACTCACCCAGAGTCCGGTTGGGGACTGGGAGAGTTGGTGGGCAGTCGGGTTCAATGGAGTGAACGTTGTTCGTCTCCCTGGTGAGCCATATATGAAGTAGGGGTAATGACTAATGCGAAGCAGTGAAGGTATGATCTAATCACTGTTCAAAGTATAACAACCACTAGCCCCTTCCGTATGGGCCTGCTTCATTTGTTTAAACCCGGTTCGTGAGCTGTGGTCGTCTGCACGACCCGTCTCATTGAAATGGAACAGGTAATCGTTAATGGGGTTGTCCGCTTCGTTCCTTTCACAATGTTGTTTGCAAGACATACTTTGCATTCTGTAATGCTCGTTCACGCCTCTGCGGCCCACGGCACGCCGGTTCTGTGAAGAATTGAAACACGTATTGCTCCAAGTTGAATAACGCGCGCTGTTGGCTACGATGGGTTGCATGAGTCATTTCGGCAGTTGCCATAGGGACATATCCTTCCAAATAAATTAACTTCCTAACCAGCCTACGTGTTTTGAGCAGATGACTTCAGACACTGGATTGCCAGGGCTCTCACTAACTACAGTAAGATGACAGTGGTCGGGTATGTTGCGCATAAAAATGTGAAGTGAACCAAAAGACGACCGACTTCGTATTAAATTAGAAGTCTCAATAATGAGCGATTCATATCATAGACGACCCTTCGTGGCTGTGACGAAATGCGCCATAATTTGCCTTCGACGGAGTACAATTCGATAGTGGCTAATTCGTTTTTCCCGTATGCTCAGGAATAGCGTAGTCGTTTTGCAAAGTCTGACTCGTAATAGGTTAATCAGGCGTGCTAGGCTGGTTCCTCCATTTATTATGGCAACAATACCTTTAACCCCACCGTGGTTCGCAATATCCTCCAACTCACGGTTGTTGCACATTTTGATTTGGCAGCCCGAAGCATTCAGGTTGTCTGCTACTACGATTTTCTTCTTGGTATACTGCGCTTCCATGCCGATTGTTAAGAGATGGCTCATTCAGCTTATTTCATCCACTGCTACGCGTGTTGTCGAGTCCACAGCGAATTGCTATGCAAAAAGCCACGGTGAAATCGTTCGGTATTACTTGGCGGATATATGACATTACGGCTTTGTGAACCAAACGTTCAGGTCGAAATGGCCGTTTGGACAGAGGGGAATGTGTAGTGCTCATATATATATATCTATATATAATATATATATATATATATATAGTTTCATAGAATGAAGGTCTTCAACGGTAGTTCTTTGGCTGACCTAGAGTCACGAACCACCATTTTTGATTTTATTTCAAATTCCTGTGCCAACTTGTTGCCACGACAACTAGTTAATGTCCTTAATTTACGACTCAGTCGTTCACACCGAGTCTCCGAAGTAGTTTCCTCTATTTCCCTTCATTTTTGCTTCTAACGACAGATCCCTACGCAGGAATTTGTGCAAGAACATGAATCCACTCATGACGAATCTGTTGGTGTTGACAGGGCAGAACCAACCATTCAGTGTGAAACTCAACCAGATGCGTCCGAGATAATTTCAAACACTGTGAACATCATTGTGAACGGTGATCACGAGAACGAAAAGGTACGTTATATATGTAATGGTGTAGTTAGGTCAACATGTCTTCGGGGAGCGTATACCACGCGTAAGTGCTTTTGTGAGTTTAGAATGCTCCAGTCGATTGTCTTAATTCATCCGCTTGAAGTCTACGAACAGACTATCATCCCAGCTTTCCAGTCGACATACTATATGCCTTTGGTGGAACCCTGCAGCGATTACTTGCTCAGCCAGTCGTAATCACCGCTGCTCGTGTTTGACCTTACACTATGCGTCCGACGTAACCGTTTTTTAAATCCACGCCAAATTCCGCTGTGCATCGAGAGGACGTGACTGAACAAGTGGGTCAAAAGTTAAACAAGTGTTAACGCTTTTGCGATCCATAACGAAACGATTAATATCGTGCAATATCGACGCTATTGCGAACGCCATACTTTTTTCTTATGCTCATGTGCTGCACGTAAATCTAGGAAGGACATGCGATTACTATGAGTAAGTACGTGACCAGCGGATTCATTTATTGGCTCACCGTTTCTTCCAACTTAATCCCGGTCGGCAGAAGTATGTGCCCTAGGTATCATCCTAATTGGTGGCGATACTTCATCAGTCATAACTTGCTGTACTATCACGCAGCTATGCGTATATAGCAAAACGTAGAAGTAAAACTCCAGTAGCAGGAGGAAAGGAAGCTGAAGACCTTATGCACAGAATCCTCATTTGTTCTTTGTCTGCCTATACGCAACATACAATCACAAACTGTTAGATGCCAGCGAGAGCAAACCGACGTCCATGAGACGGATTCCTCACGTCCTTCGTTGCCTCGTTTCATTAATCGTGCCTGCTAGAAAGCATGGAATCGCATGCCGAACTACTGCCATCTCAAAGTTTGCAGTCAGGCTTGGCAAGGAGACGAACATAACCCACAGTTTCCAACGTATTAGTGACAGCTTTCGTTTCCTTTTGGTAATTCATCTATCGACCATTTTGTTGGGGACTAAAAGGTGCACAACGTTGTAATTTACGACGTAGTTCGCAACATATACCCAGTCGTCTATTACCACCAAAATCGGTCTCACCATTTCGTCAGTGCTCACCAACTGATCCCCTCGGACGAGTGCGACTGGGTGCGAACACCCTTATTTACAGTTTTCATTACATGCGTCATCTTCGACCTTTGGCGGTTGAATTCCACGCAAAAAAAACCAAAAGTACTTCGGTAGTAACCTTATCAATGCGATCCCTGAGTCTAAGTTCATGCTACCAAAGGTAATTCAATTCGATGGGGATCACATTAGCTTTAGGATTACAAGCTCCAGTTTCATTTTTCACCTCCACACCCCTGGTAGTATGGTTTCCTAAGTTCACAATCCAGCCATTGATATCTACACTTGTTAATTCCAAGATTGACGTTAATGTCGCAGGCTTAAAACCAGGTAGAACTGGGATTACTGAGGATTATCATCCGAGCGTCGTGGAATTCGTCAAACAGCAATACCATGTCATCAACAGAATCGTTCAGTTTGTTTGCGTTCCATTGGCGTATGACTAGAGACTTTAGGTGAGGCGGAGGCCAATCGGGTTCAGTGGCGTGAATGTTACCGTTGTGTGATCGGGTCGTTGTCCTTGTACTATTGGCACGAGTCGTGAGAAAGCCACCTCACTGACGACGCCTTACTTGTCCGTCGGCCGTTTGTTCGCAGCACCTTGATTTTAGTTGTTTGGGTTTAGACAGGTGTTCTCAACAGCTGGACCCCATTCCGACTTTCTTTTGGTTTATAGCTAAGGCCTGTCCTTGTTTTCACAGCTGTGTGGCGGTTAAACGCAAGCGTGAACTAATGATACGTTGCTGTTTTTGATGGTCATGAAGCGGATGATTCGGTTGGCGGTATGCCCCCATGTCTGAGCTACATCAGACGTGCCGATCTATCTACCTGGTCAGAACTGTAAGTCTCGATTTTACTAATTGGTGTGCTTATCCTTTGGGGGTACTTGCTCCATAAGCAACTTGTGTGATGGGGACAGTTTGTTTAATTTGTGAACCTATCATTTGGCTCGTAAACTATTCATCACCACACTGGGTAACATTGTTCCATACGCTGCCCGTCAACACCATCCCCTTGGACTCATAACAGCATAACTGACATTCGTTATTAGCATCGTTCATTTCGCTGACAGCTATTTCGATCCGACTGCTGCACCCACGAAAGCTAACCTCTTTGTGTTCATCGCGCGACTCCGGACGACGCCTCCATACTCCTCAGCATAGCAGTTCGGCCCGGGAGGGGAAAAATTCCGTCACTTGGAACAATTGGTGCCTCGACCGCGTGCAGTCGTTACTAAGAAGGGCTGTATGTGCACAATTATACTTTCGGGCTTTGGCATATCACATTGATTGATAAACGGAAATATCGGTGGGCCACCTGTGTGTTTCAACGAGAAGGGTCAAGACAACATTTCCGAAGTTCTACAGCTTTCGCTGTGGATGCTGAACTTGGAAGTGGATATGGTTGAAACGGTCGATATTGCAATTACTGAGACCAAAGCAAAATAGCAAACGGGAAGCATTATGAACAACCATTTTGGTAGCAACACTTTGAGATCGAGATAATGCTTTGACTGTTCATCAGAAACTAATTTACGTTATCGGTACACTTTGGAATATCACACTGTTACCTCAGTCACGATTATCAGTCAGAGATGTTAACCTGTCTTCAATTTCACATATTCAACACTTGGTGATATCGACCAACTCTTTCAAACGTTACGACGTGCTACAAAACTTAGGCATTCTCTCATATTGAGTTATCCTCTTGAAGCACTATGATGAGTGGCCATCTACTTTTCAGTCTCTGATGTACACCAACGAACAATTACTGAAACGAGGACTAGCCCAGCGCGTGCGATTGAACTTGGAATGCTGTGTATGTCATCCAGGTTTTCCTCCAAATTCACGTCGAATTTTGCTGACGTATGGATGTGTGATCAAATATTACACGATGAATGTAGAAAAGCACATGTTTAGGGGATGTAACATTCAAGTCCAACGTGATTATCTTTGAACGGGTAGAAATAAGCACCGTCAATGCCGGCTGCCTGTTATGGATTTAAGGCCGAAATGCCTCCCTTCCACACAATGAGAGAATTTCAGGGATATTTAATCGTTCCTTTTATTACGCACTCAATCGCCTGACCCAAAACCGCGAAGGAGAAGAGACGTGGCAACACCGTCTAATGGACCGGGTCAAAGTCAGACCACAAGCTCTAAATATTTAGGACGAAACGATTACTATTCATGGCGGACAAGACGCGAAGCGAATCAAATGAAACGGTCATATATCATAGTCAGAGCGTTAGAACAAATCACATTAGAAGAGGCACCAGAAAGCAAAGGTGGGAAAACGGTCCAGATAGCATAGAGGCGCTCGGCCGCACAGCTGCAATCTGGTTGAGTGGAACCGTACAACTCTCACGACCAAACCATCCTAACTGGATCGAACGATCAACATGGCATGACGTGTCTTGGCTGCTTCGTTATGAGATGCACCTTCAAACACAGAAGAGAAAGAATAGCATGCAATAACGCTCAGAATATTATGTCCATATGTCCGCTGTGAATAGATCTGTCACGCATCTCCACCGGCGGAGTAACCTCAGTCAGCACTGACCATGTGATTCAGTATCTGTGTTCTCGAGCTGTCGCCGAGTTGCGGCACCACTGGTCAATAAGCGCGTTCTGTACCACTTACGCGATTGGCGTCGGATAATACAAATGAACAGCCTGGCTATCAGTTTTGTACTTTGACAACTGGTCACCGGTTGCCACCAAGCGGAATTTGTTTTGGAAACCTATCGGGGTGTTGAAATCAGTCTATCGTAATAGAATGGTAGGGTTCTGAGTGACAAAGATTCACACGTGTGATGAGGGTTTGCGCATCTGGTTGTTCAAGCTGACGAGACTTCCGTGCATCTTTGAGGAACGCTCCGGATCAATGGAGAAGCGAGCCGATAGCACTGAACTTGAGTGCACCCACAGAAGAGTGTTGTAGGATCTCGTTGTTCTGGACAACTGGATGAATCGCTAGCTCTTGCTGTAGGATAACGTCTCGTTTTGTTGCACGTGGTCAATCAAACTGTCCACAGTGGAATACCGAATGCGTTCCCCTCTCTGACTGGCGTGCTGGCCATGTCTAAATCTCATTGAATAACTGTTGCGACCCCGTTTGTCTCAAGATGAGAGAACCAGGGCTTCTACCTTACCTCAGTACACTCAGTTGTTTTGAAAACGGTACATCATTAGTATCCCCGTCACTGGAATGATGTAACATACGACACAGAGGGTTGGGAAGATAATCAGAACACTCACCATTCGCACACATTTTTTCTTAAAGTTGACAAGTATGTCTATCTGTCGCTTTCTTTTGCTCAGATACACATGCATTAGTCTCTTGCTAAAAAGTCCTCTTCAACAAGAATCACTGTCTTAGTGAGGCCACTTATGTCCTATCCCATGGAACTTCCGTCGGAGTTTAGCACCTTGAAAATGCCACTTTTTATACACGACCACAGTTGTAGACGTACTTCGGTCTGAGCTCCCTTTAGAAAAGGCACATCGTTCAACCCCATTCATTCCTCGAAGTCTTGAGTCCAGTGTGCGCTGCATCACGAATTCCACTAAACCGTACTAATGAGGTGAGCCGCTATCCATTTCCCCTCGTACACAGTACTGGTTGAACCAGAGGCAAGCACTGGGTCTGGTCGCTGTAGTTGGTAAGTGATCTTACCAAATTGATAAACAGATTGGGAATAACACAACGTTTCGAGCAAGTTGTAATACTCCAAATCTATATAAAGGGAAAGATGAGACGGGATAACAAAGTGCCTCCGCTTGGTAAGCGCGCATGTGATACCGTGCTCTCATCTTTTTACCCAAAGCAGTCCGTAACACATATCTGACACGTCGTCAGTAATTCTACCAAAGTACTTAAAACCGAACGGGCATAACTCCGAACTGGAGAATTGACAGGAAGATGCCGATACGACTTAGTCTGTTACTCTTTCGAAGACAGTTGTGTGCAGAGAGACAGTATGTAAAGTACGGTGCAGCTGGATATTATTCACAGGGAGAGGTCTATCGTGCAAATCATCATAACTAACTTATTCCTCAACTACTGGGACATACTCCCCACTGTTGTCCTGCCTACCGTCAATAAATGCGCTGAGTACGCCTTATTCGTCCTCTGTTCTGTCGGTATTTCCTTTGAGATAGATCGCTATGCATATTTGTGCCATTTTTATAGTATTGAAAGTTTGGGAATGTTTAGAAATTTTTTCAATGTAGTGTGCCGAAGCGGACTCTAGGCAGAATTTTTGACAGGACACTTAAGTGCAACTAATCGTAATATGTGACAACAATTTAGCTGATCTACTAAAGTTCCCCCGAAAGCCTAAGTTACACACACTGTGAACGATCGACGAAACACCAAGGTGCATTGATGCATTGAACCTTTATTGTACTTAATGGCAGCTTTCTCGTTAAAATAAACGTTGTCGTTACCCATTTTTCGAGGAGAAACACTGTGCTGGAGTTTCGCACTTATGTTGTTGCCAGGATTTTTATTCCGGTCCACGTTCTCCCGAATCAGCTGTGTTGAGCACTAAACCATGGGCCACATTATGCGCGACCAAATTATCGCGTGCATACGGTCGGCCGCATTCGTTTGAGAGTAGAGCTCATGTTGCCCGATTGTCTCGATCTGAGACCCGGTGACTAATGGATAACCTGACGGTTAATTCAATTTATTTCAGAAATCCCTAAATTCACGGAGCGACGTTCGGACCATTGTTGTTCGGATATACTTTGGTCGTGCTTGATGCAAGATGTGGTGCAGTCGTTAGCATTACTTCTTGTGCACGGTGGTAGCATATATGTGCACCATTTTGAGAGCAACGAAACCCGAACTTAAAAACTTTTTTGAGATAAGTTAGTTGAACATTTTGTTTTATACGAAGCTGTGGTCGTTTGTTGGTGATATCCGGGTCATATCACTCAAATCTAATGCTTACAGGAATATCTCTTTAGTCTGTCAGCTTCTAGTTCGAGGGATGTTCTGAGTGCACCCCGTCTTGCCAAAGAGTCACAGTACGAAGGTTACCATTATGACAGTACTTAAGTTTCACAGTGTTTGGTGGCACTAAAAGAGTTTAAACAGTCTTGACGTGTAACGACGTTTAAAGGTTTTACTGTTGAGTATCAGTGAAAACACCAATGGGTTGTACTAGAGTTGTGCTTGCTGAATACATTTCCCAGCATGCAGAACAGTGGAGTTGTCGAACTCGTTCTCCAAAACCGAACAGTTGTTCTGAGTTCCACCTTGAAGCTGTTTCTTCCTCCACCGAATTCACCAGGGTAGAGTTTCGAACCGGCAAAGGTGAGACTATCGTTAACGGAAGTCCGTTACCTTCAAATAATCTCCAGAGTGGTTAATATAATTGTTTTCATTCGGTTTAAATAAGTCCCATTAGTTAGGCAGAATCGCTTTCTATCCACATCGGTAGATATTCCGCTCTGAATCGTCTCGTTCTGTTCCATACGCCGCGCCTCCTACCAGCCCTGCAAGCACTATCGTCCACTTGAATTGCTGTAACCGTTTGTCGACTTCGTCACTTACTGTTTAACTTGCTTGAAGCGCTGTTCTATCTGCCTGTTCTCGCAATTGTTTATCTTAGGGTCAATAAACAACTAGTTATATACAGGTGCATGTGTAACTGTCACGGTCTAACTTATTTTGAAATGTGTGTTATACACTTGTTGGCTGAATCATGCAGCCATTGTTGTTTCCTCAATCGCATGACTCATTCGCTGTGGTCACCGCACACGCCTCGTTGCAGAAAGACGGAGGAGCCGCTCGGTCCTACACACTTGTTTGATACGTCTCACTTACTGCACAGATTCCGTGCCTATTGTGTCGACTAATTGCTTATCTGGTTTATAGACTTCATCTAAATGTTTTGGTCGTGTGTTTGACGACAGCGATCGAAGGGCAAAATTCAAACTTGAGACGTTGTTGGGATTGTTCGGACTACTGTCAACTTATCGGCTTTTACACAACAGAACAGAGCAAGGTGAAAACACCCATGGTCACAGAACGCTTCAACCATTTCTATTTCTCAGACACTTGATAAGTGGCAAATAAGGTACATTGATCACCATCTTTATTCCGATTAATTCTTAGCAAAATTGACACATGTCTCGTATTTAATTACGTAACTTGATCGATTCGTCAACCTTTCATGGTGTGTATTTTCCCAACTTGTCTGCGGAGATGCCGGGTGCTTTTTGTAGCGTTATTAGTGAGATTTTTGGGTAGCAGTTTAGGGTAACTGATTATTTACTCTGAACGGTCTGCATGTGCTTACTGAGGTTCATATCTCATTAATCCGCCTGTCTAGAGAGAGTTCGTATCCTAGCGATCTTCTTGAGGGTATCTACTATTCTGTCTCGATGTCACCCGCGTTGTTGACCGGCACCATGCACTCATTGTCTGTGTGTGTATAGGCTGTAGGGTGACGCAATCTGTGTTGGCGTCATCGTCATCATAGACAGCAATACATCAGTGGTTCACACTAATGCTTAACTGTCACATAACCATGAAGAAAAAACAAACCCTACATATGAAGAGAGAAGGGACAAAAAGGAGACGGGAAGGGACCTAACTACTGAAATGACTACGTCTATATTCAAACATTCAACATCAAGGTGCCTATACCCTGCAAACAAAAAACCGAG
>QNGE01000425.1:110854-135011 GCA_008508345.1 Paragonimus westermani
GGAAGAGATGCCAACCATCTTCCAACCCCCAACCTGGAGGACCAGGGGACTGTGGTTTGTCAGACCTCTACCTGTTGGCCTGGCTGGTATGAGTAACTGTGTTCAGTTTAGCCCAAAAGGTCATCGAGATGCGCAAGCCGTCACACCACGTCAAGGTCCAGTCTCACCGTAATGGCGTAGGCCAACGTTTAGGTGTACTGGCTTTTATGGTTGTTCATTGTCGTTTTTCTTTTATGTTGAGTGACCACCTCCAGAATACTCACATTCACCGAAACACCTAACACCGTTCGGTCCACTTTTTCAGGTCTCTTACTTGTATTTAGCTCTTTGGCAAACCAACGTTTCGATAATCCGTCCCTCCACATTCGGTTTATATTGGGGCTTGTACATCCATGAACCACCAGCACCACATTCATTGTTGAAAAGTGCGTACATGCATATGACTCTTCCGGTCGGAAGTGGGGAGTCAGTTATTTGCTAACGCACCCAACTTAATGGGTTATTAGCAGAAATTCTATGGGGAGAAAAAAACAGATTGTAAAAGCTTGACTAGTTCATGGCGAAAACCTTTTAGGGGAGGCATTTTTGGCCCCAACTGTTCTGTTTATACGTATATTGTCGGATGGCTCCGCCCCATGTAAGTAATGATCAAAATTCAGTTTTCTCCGCGTACATATTAGAGACAGTTCTATCGGTTACATCTAAGGAATTAATTGCACTAATAATGACCGTACGTTGGCGCGAATTTTGGCTACGTACAATGTCACGTAAAGAAAGCTTATCTGTGCCGGTTGTGGGTGAGCATGACTTATTATGCTGGTCGACCGTTGTACTGTTAAACGGATAATAATACTTTTCGACGCTTTATGAGCAGCGAGAACCATCTTACTGCATCTGCACAAACGCACTGCCTGCTCACCAATGTACCGGTCTTAGCAGTCACGTCACCATCAGCACAGACAACAACACACCAGTGTGAACCCCTGGTGCTTAACTGTCACACAAAAATGAAGAAAAAAAGCAAACCCTACAGAGGAAGAGAGAAGAAAACAGGTAGGGGGGGACGGGAAGGAACCTAACTACCAAAAATAAATATACATCAAGGTGCCTACAACTTGCAAACAAACAACCGAGCTGTGAGTGAAAATAAGGCGTCATCACCAGGACAGCTTTCTTGCGACTTTGATTGACCCCCGTCGTTAAATGCACTCACTTCATTGACAACTCGGCCAAACAACGACAACATTCACACCACTGAGCTCGATTAGCCGCCATCTGATCTGACGTCTCAAGCCACCGACTCTGTAGGTCTCGTTTACACAGCTGTGAAGATCCCGAGCTATCAGGGAAAGCCGTCTTAAGTTACAAGCTAGGCAAGGCGCTGGAGATAAGGAAAAGTAGACCACAACGATCGAACAACCGAGCCATAGGAAATGTGGTTTTTCTATGCTAGTCATCTTTTCAATAGGTGGCTGTACGCTCATATCTATTGCCTCTCCTATCCCAAATCTGTTCTGAGGGTCAGAATGAAGATTTGGAGTTGTATGGGTTTTATCAAATGCGATAACATCAGAGGCAAAATTTCTTCATGATGTTCAAAGCAACTGTAGGCTTAATCAGTCTATGTGATTATTTTATGTAGTTTTATTTGAGACACAATATTCGTGAACCTGGATGACCCAAATGAGGAATATGTGGCAAGTTTATTCACATCTAAGGTTATGCGTTTGCATCCACAACGGCGTGTAATCCTGTGTGCTAGTTGTTTTCGGGTGTTCACTGAACCTCCTTCTTTTACGGCAGAGATTGTTTCCTGTGATATGACATGCCAGATCACCAGTAGGCTGGATACTACCAAGCTTCACAGCTTTGGACAGGAAAAGTTTTGTAGGTCACGAAGCGGAAGCTTCGTGACTGTGACTGGTTGTTGATATCGTTACCTGTGAACTATCTTGAGCGAAAGTGTAAACATTCTGCATGATATATTCTTTCTGTTGTCAATGGTTCATGGTATTGTAAAAGCATAGGTGTCTCTCTTGATTTAGACGGTGACTTTCAATTTGTCGATCTTCGAATCTGATGGCTAAGTTCCGAATCCGTTGTTAGCTTTCAAGCATACCTTCTCATCCACGATATCACCTGATTACTATCGTCTTGTTCAACACGTTCGGCGGTTTAATTTCCAGAAAAGAACTAAATCACTAGTACTTCTTAACTGTCGTCTCCAAAGCCTGCTGGGGATGCTACTCACGATGATAATGCGGCACTTTCTCCTGAAAAAATAGACCCAGGGGACAACCAGATATCAGTTCTTAGCTCCATCTATTAGTGGCGGCTAACCTCTGTTCCCCATGTCTAAAAGAATGTAAGTTTTCGGCTTTTATATTAAAACGCTTGTTGTTACGCGACGTAGTAGGCCATGTGTGAGCTAAAAACTACCAGACCTCTCAAACCTGGACAAGAACAGCTCACTTAGACGGGCCCCAGCTGCACATACGCAAGCGGGATGCACGAAAGACAACTGTTGTCCGTTATCTGTTTTCGTAGGGGGCTATTCGTTGCGTAACATCACATTCAGTTTTGTGGAGCTCAAACGGACCACCATGTGTTCGGGAATGTTTGCCTTTCGAGTATCCGGTAGTCCCTTACTATTGTCTCCAATCGAGGCTCAGGAGTGACGCTTTCTCGTTTTCAAGGCCGTTACCCGTGTTGACGGCTTGACATCCACCACCAGACTCGCACTCATAATCGTTCCGTGTTCATTCCATCAGTCTGTTCTGCTAACGTCTTTCTTTACTACTGAATTTCCTTAACTGCATTAAAATTTTCCACACTCCACTGGCCTCCCTTCGATACTGTTCATCTAGCAGCAATTCCAGTTGACTAACTCTAATAGTTTCTCGCGGTGGTCGAGTCGCTCCAGATACATGACCCGTAGAAACAATGGAGAACGGACCTGTTTCCTTACAAAGGCGGGATCAATCATCCTGTTCGATGAATATCTTTACGATTGAATGCTTTCATGATCAACAGCGAAGTTCTCGTTGAACTACGCATGCAGCTAGCTGGGCTTTCCTCTGTAGGAAAAGTTACCCGCCTGACTGGCTGGCAGAAACCACACTTCGAGTTCCGCCGACAAATATCACCGCTAATGGTAAATGTAGGTTTCTTTTGAAAGTCTGCTTACGCTGTGTCAGTATGAAAACATTTCATCCAATTTCATTCTTTCCTTTATTTTTTTAAGACCGCTGTCGAAGACTTCCCTGTGGTGGATACCAACAACACCAACGTACATTGTGACCACTCTCTCAGAATGGAAGAGCCCGAAAACAAAACTCCCGCATTCGACGATGTCATGACTGCCAAATTAGCTGGGCTCGTGTTGACCAATGGACATTCTCATACCGAAGATGCGAACGCAACCACCTCATCCGAGCTTGTGGTCAATGGCAATTGAGTTGTTCTTGCAGTTCGATCCGCCTCATTTATCTGACCTGCTTTTTTCATTCTCCTGACCGTTGATTTTATGTAATCAAATACCTTCAATGTCTGCAGATGTTCTCTCGCTTCTCACTGCCAGTCGCTGCCATCCAAGTTACCAAGCAAGTCAATGCTGTTTTGTTATACGTTGCGTACGCATTTCTTGCTTCGATTCCCTGATTGGCCACTGTAGTTCGTATCCACTATTAGTTGTTATGTCCTTTGCTGCATTCGGCACTTGAAGTAGTGTTTTATTACGCACAAGTTCAACCATTTTTGTCCACCTCTCCAACGTCATGTGTAGTAGTCTGTTACCCGTGCTTCCAGCAGTCCTTTTGTAACAACCTGTGAACTGTCCGTCCGCTTGGGTTTACGCGTCAGCTTCTGAGGGAATCTCTGTGACTTAATGCCGATGATCGTTGTTTTCCAAGCCAGCTCCGGTGGTTTTTTTCCTTTGGAGTTAATCGGGATAAATGTGGAAGGCATTTGGTGAAAGCTTCGATTCTCTTTGGTAATTAGCTTCTGATCGTGGTCTCCTACTATATGGCATGTATTCTTGGTTATTTCAATTGAAAACGGTTTCAAAATGGCTACTTCTACTCATGTCTTCTTCCTTCAGCTATTTCCAATCTCTGTTCGATGCGGGTTTCTTCCGCGCGGTTTAATGGAGGCGCTCGTTAAAGCATCTACTGTTCACTTCTCATCTCCACATGACGCACCGGCTATTTGTAAATCGTCCTTTTTTTCACAATTCAACTGGTCTGACCGTGTTTCCAAAATGAACGAGATTCATTTTTCGGTCCATGTTTTTACCCCGTCTTTTCTGTTTACGTTCTCTGTCACACGCTCTGTTCCCATTTGGTCGGAATCGATATTTTTCATTCCTCGTCGGATTTGCCATCCGCCTCGTTCCTCGGCCCTCAACTCTCATTTTGATGAGCACTCATATCGGTTGGTTGTTCACCGAATTCAACACTGATTTTCACAGCCATCCATACGTTCTGGACTCTGTTATGTTCGTGAGCCTGTGCAAACCTATCCTTTTTTTTATCACAAACGTAATCACAAATGATTAGCACATTCACTTTCCACTCAGTCGCTTTTGTTTAAAAAAAACTCGCATTTGATTACATATGTGCATATGGTGACTCATGAATTGTTCATCGAAAAAAACACCCGAACTATGTACTCGTTCTTTTAGACATCATCGTAATGATTAACCAGCCGAACGCAACCTGTGATCGTGACAGCTCGTCTCCGACCTAAACACACAAGCGGGTTGGTGTTTGTCTATCTTGCATGGCACTTAGCCACTCATTAGTTGATTTTACATTTACAATCATGTTCGCTTATTGGTTTGCTAATGTTACGGGGCTCGTTAGGATTCCATCAACCTAGACACGTATACAACCATTTGGCAGTGAACAACTCGGCATGCAATCTTGAAGACTGTGCCTGTCTGACAGTGATCAGTTAGGCCTGTGGCAGCCCCAATATGTCTTTTGGAGCTCCACTTTTGCGCGATCAACAGGCTGGGCCGAAACGATCGAGTTGTGAATTAGCCCTAGAATCAAATGAACTTGTTTGCTTCTCGTTTGCAGTATTTCGTAAGGTTGTGGTGTTTGCACGTCTTTTTAAGTGAAATTGTTTAACACTAAGCCGAGTCGTAGTAGCACACTGCTGGGAAAACCACATTTTTGCTTTGTCCATTTACGCTCATTGATGCATGCTGGTTTCCTGCCCCGTGCTGTCTTTCGAACGCCGAAAAGCTTGTCAACAGCTAGTTGCTATCGTCCGTAGATCCTGACTAAAACGATGGGATCGAAACCACACACCCCGTGTCGGTCGATCAGTAGTGTGTTGGAGCTGTTTGCTAACCCTGCTTGATTAGGAGGCTTGTTTTCCGATAGGTCCTATCAGTTGAGATTCGCCTGAAACGTTTATATCTCGAGCTCCTAGTTTTGGATGGTCGATGATTTACTCCTCACGTTTTTGTTGTTCAGTTGGACCGGATTTTCACAAATGAGCGACAACGGGGATTTAAACTGCGCTCTCCCTGCGTTTGTGTGTGTGTGACGGAGCGGCACTTAGTAGGAAGCGGGATGTTAAGCGGTTCATACAATACTTTATCAATTGAATTATTTCATGTAAGACTGTTGGGTGCAACGTATTTTTTTGTTAGACGTCCGTCATAATTCCGAATATGCCATGGTTCGCTGATTGGTGAAAAAAATCTGTTGGGCACGGCAATTTGTCGAAATTATTTCCGAAACTCAGAGATGAATTTGCGATTTCAGTGAGTCCGAATGTATTTCAATGAAGTCAGACCCGTATTTCATTGGAAGTTAACCCTCCTGAAACCACAATGCTATTTCCGTCTTCAAGTCTTAGTGTATTAGACCAGACGAACAAAATACTACGTTATCATCTTCAATAAGTTGCATAAAGATAAAAGTCTGAATGTCCACATTATCGAGTGGATGATAACGCCGCTTCTAGATGCATGTAATGGTAAGACCGGAAGAATCCAATGAGATGAGTCTACTTTAAAAATACCAATGGGCTTGACCCAAATTTGAAAGTGTGTCAAGATTTTCGAAAAGGTCTGCAAACGTCTTTCAGAAGTCCGCGAAAAGGTCACGGTTCTGCATATTAGCCTTGCAGTGTCTCATTCATTGGGGCGATGTTTTAGTTCAATGCCTTTAGTGCTGAACATCGTGACAGGCTTCTCATTTATCAATGCGAGGTGTTCACTAAGTGACTTACTACCTAATGTCGATAGGCTGGTAACAGCTCAGCCAACTCATTCATCGAATTGACCTTTGCAGATTTGTGTACACATACACAAGGTTATGGTGAATGAAACATTTCGCTATCACTATGTTGATTTCAGTGTTCGCCCAGTGCACGTGCTGCTAGGTGGGAGTGACATCATTTCACTTAGAAAGCTCTGGGAGTGGGGAGATGAAAGAAATTAGGAAACAATTGATTTCGTTGTGATCTGTTGGATTGGTATTGGGCTTGCTGTTGATTTTCTTGAGTTGTTAAGATTGCTGTGGTTGGTTTGACAGGTGCCAAGGTTGTTGTTCTACATTTTTATGTTCCTCAAACAAACTGCATCAGTCATTCTTAGTTATTCAAGTTATTGTTATCCTTCCCCTGTAAAACTAAACCACTGATTTGGCAGCCTTATATACTTGTTCGACAAACGATTTTTACCACTCTATTCCATGAACAGTCAATCTGCGTCGACTCGACTTGTGTCAGTTGTTTAAGGTAATTCAGTTCCGTTTTTATCGTCTGTCACTGATCGGTGTCTAGTTCATTTCGCTGTACGATTGCGATTTATTTGTGAAATCTCTTCATGTTCGAGGTAAGATTTTTGTTGTATGTTTATCCAGTTAGTACCGTTTTAAACCCAGTTTCCGCGGACGCGTTCTCAATAAGTTCGGAGATAAACTGTCGCCCCAACCATTGTTAATTAAAGGCGTTACTCGACTGTGAGATCACGCGTCAAATAATGTGAACTGTAACTCTTGAATCTCATTTTTCGATATTAGGCGCGACTTCTGTCCCCCCCCATCGTTGCTAGCAATCAGCGCTCGGCTATCGTGGACTTGACTGACGCAGGCTGACATCGTGGAAACCACTACAGAGCTCGGCCGTTGGTTTGCAAGGTGTAGGCACCTTGTTGGTGAATGTATGAATGTAGACAGCTGTTTTTAGTAATATTTCTCTTCCCATTCTCTCTTCCTGCACGGTTTGCTTTTTTCTTCTTGGTTATGTGACAGCTAAGCATCAGTGAGAACCACTGAGGTGTTGCTGTATGTGATGATGAGTACTGGAAATGGATGGTGCTTTCTAAGTCGATAATTTGCCGCTTAAGTACCTCTCTTTCAATCGAGCGTTCAGCGATGTCCCAAGAACTATCCTCCTATGAATGCGAGTCATTCGATCCGTCAGACCCATGATGACGTTCCCGTCCCATTGACCCTAGTTCTTCGGAATTAGTCAACGATTCATTTAACCCTAACTTCGTTTTTCATGTTTTCAATGTTATTCTCAAGGATAGGGCTCCTTCTAAACTGATCGTTGTTACATATGGTTATGGCCTCTGGAGCTAAGCAGAGATTCTGCCTACAGGTAGCGGTAGGTTCGGTGGCTGCTCTTTTGGAGATGGTGTGCACAGCTAAGTCAACGATTGCCCTTCGATTCGGTTCAATCAATTCAGGCTTTACTGAGTCGTCGGAGTGAGTTCTCATGCATTCAATTCTTTGACCAAGTCTTCCGAATTGGACTGTTTCAATGAATCTCCAAAGAATCATTCAATTTTTCGAACGTAAGGTAGTAGATAAGTTGGTCGACGAGGAGTCAGGACTTTTGCACTCATCCTACTGTCGTCCAGACCGCAAAAGAGAACATTCGACACTGTTCGTGCCAGAGAAGGTTGGAGTTAGGGGAGCCAGGCAATTTTTACACGAACAGATTGGGTGCTGACACGATGCCGTGCGAACAGTAGACAGAGGAGTTTTCATGGGATCCTGATTTGGAAGCTGTGATAACGACGGTTTACGTAGTCAAACGAGGGAGTGCCAGCCAACTGATGTTGCTGAAGCGCAACTACCCAACAAACCCCTTCGAGGTAGTTAGACGATTATTTCGCCATCTAAAAGAGAGGTGGACAGAAGTTGCCGAAAATACAACTGCTTCTGGAAAAAAAACCCAAGCTTAGCAATCCTCTGAATAATTGAAAAATGAGGCGTTCAACGGTAGTCAGTACGGTGAGTGGGCCGCTCATCCTGAACTTGGGGCGAATAACTCAGCCTTGTCCGGTCCCCTGGCAATCGGGTCTCGTAGACTTAATGTCAGAGTGAGTGTACTTTACAAGGGGATTAGCTCAAGCCGCCCGCCGTGTAAAGGAAATCACGGCCTACCTGATTGTGCTTGTCTTGCCAGTCAGTCGTTGGAGGAACTCAGAGCAGAAACTATGACCACTGATTATTTCGTTTGGCTGAAAGTGAGCAATGCTCAATTGTGAAAAATGCCATCACACGTTGGTCCATGTAAACAATCCGGAGCCAACCAGGGACGAGAGAGTCAAAGTTTTCGGGGTTACGTCCGGTCTCGAAGGTGTATTTGTAAACGTCGTTTCGATAAATTTGATTGAACCAGAGGTGTTGGCGACAGCTTACGGCCTTTTGGATAACGGGTCTGACACTATACTGATCGATAAGTGTATCGTGAAGAATATAAGCCTACATGGACCGCCGTGTCAGATGATGTTACTCATCATACGCCAAGTTTGTGCGACACCGTGCAATCATGCTTCGATTGGGTTGCAGTCGTTGGATCAGCAATATACTGTAGCAGATGGTCCAATCTACACGATGATGGAGCTGCCACTGATGCAAGTTTCTACCGTCCAACGGTTGGAGGTAGTTTAGCGACTTAATTTGTGAGCGTCGGGTTTCTGATGGGATCCGGGATTCCTGAGGAATACTGAGTGTTGGAACATCGGCAGTGCAGTAGTAATGAGCTTTACGACAACTCAATTTTCGGCTGTTGATTGTCGTATCGCCCTGCGGAGTGGACGTTATAGGAACTGTGGTGTCACGCAAGTTCTGTTTAGATTATATGTCTCGATGGAGATATGAGTTGGATTTTGCTAACGGAAGGTTTTCAGAGAAAATACTCCGCGAAAGCCAGGCAAACACCGAATAAGACCGAAAGTAGTGGATTGACGAGATGGGACCACTGGTTCCTTCAACTTCGGTTGATCAACACACGCTTTGCAAAACATTATCTCCTTAACTAACCAAATTGGCATTGACTCACTTTCACTCCATGTAGTATCACAGCCTACGACTGAACTGTCGCGCAAAGAGATGCTTGATCCGGAAGGACAGAGCCACATAGTTCACCTCTAACGCCGCCGTCTGATGTAGGCGAGCTGTAATGCGAGAGGTGATCAGCGTCGGCGCTTAATCGAGTCACGTGTCTCGATCTTGAGATCTACGGCACCCGTGTTATTCCCTCCACGTCTATCTTCTGTGCTACAATGAAAACTTATGTAGTTGGCGCAGGTGAACCCATGCGATTTCACGCTACGAGAAACGAACTCCAAACTGGCATGTCAGTAACAGCTAGAACGCATGCACAATGGTAAGTTCCTACCGACCAACCTACCAAAAAATTCAGGTAACAGTTAGATAAGGATCATTTCGGCATTGAGCGTTTGTACCATGTCTTAAGTCTCAAAATAAAGATATACTCGACCGACCCACTCCGGATACGGTACCTCCGTGTTTCTGTTAACGAATGAACTTCGCATGTGTCATCAACCATCCTGGCTACTCCGGAGTGATTATTGAGGAATGGGTAGACGGTAGCTCATGACGTAATGGTACGTCTCGTCGAAGGGTTAGCGTCCAAAGAGCTCAAGCCGGACAGGTAGATAAAACAAACAGAGCCGATGGAACAGCGCGATGCTTCGTTCTATTGGTATTTACTGGGAGATCAGCCTTTTGTTTGTGCCCAAACCGAAAAGACGCCAATTGCTGACTCTTCTGTCTGCTTTGAATCAAAGCCTTTTCATGTAGAAGTCTCCTGAGAAGAAATAAAAGTAGCTCCCTCTTATAGCAAAAATGTGGTAGATTTTATTGGTAGCAGGTCAAAGACCATAATAATATGCATTTGTGTTATGAACGATAGCGACTTGGAATGCTTTGCTTGGCGCAGCCATCTTGAGTGCTTGAGACCATTAGAAGGAATTCTTTGACACATAGCTGACTTGAAAAGAATTCACAACGACTCCCATTACTGAACCGAGGAGGCAACATCGATTGACGGTTGAATTTTACATACGTAATAGCATGGCAAAAGTCTGTGTTGAACATAAAGTGGAAGCCTATTGAATATGTGGGTGCAAATCGTGCCTAAGTATAACCGAACCACCGTTCATTCACGCGGAAGCAGCTGCAACAAATTGTTGTACGCAATATGCAGGAAAAATTGTACGATTTTTACATAGTGACTCACGTTTCAATACATCCATAATAAAGTAGTCGTACTTTATTTGTCTACATCGTTCACGTTTCCGGAAAATCGAAATTTTTTAAGTTATCGGTAACGTGATGTATTCATTTCCACTACCGTTCATTTTATCCGTGAAGCAGATGCCTCTTTGTTGGTTTCTCTGATGGATAGGCTAACTTCGAGAGTAATGTCTGCCTGGTACCTTGTCTGAATCATACCTGCCATGAACACTAGCCAATACGTGCAAACAATAGTTGAAATAACTACTTGTTTATATTCTAGTCATACTAGTCCTACCTAAAGTGATGCAACTTTCAGAAACGTCACAAATTAGTACCAGACACGTAGACATCACTCATCTCCTTTGCTCCAACGTTGAAGTGTTTGATTGCGAATGAGACAATGAATGACATATCTCTCAAAGAGAACGCTGTACTCTATCCTCTTGTTTCTGAGTTTAATGCTGTAAAACATTTGTACACAATAACTTAGTCGATGCCTACCTTTCTCGATTGGAACAAATACTGAAACGCAATTACCGCTATTTCCATCTGGTTTGCCTGACACTGCAATCCGGTTAATGTGGCTACCGTTTATTATGGTCAAAACTTCCTAGAACCTAAAGACGACACGAAATCGTATGGCAAACAACCCGCTCAGTTTTACCATGAGTTTGAATAGCTTGGTCATATATTTCAGACTTCAAGATAGAAGTGATCACTTTTGCCAGGACTTGTACTTTTCAGAATTCTCATCGAAGGTGTCCAAGAAGCGACACGTCATGACTGTGGTACGACGACTTGCTTTATTATACACACTAGAAAGGAAGCTCCGTAGAATGAGTCAACCAGAACCCTCCTTTAACCACCTTGGGATAGAGCTTCCGAAATTAATCTCTAACGGGACGTTTTCTTGAAAGAGCTGTTGCAGTTTGTCCAATTCTACTGTATTACTAGTGAACAGGAAAACGCAGGACAAGAAAAGTCTGAACTGGAAGACTCCTTACTTATGTCTTCACTAAACGGCAGCTAAGACTGTCAATTAGTGAACGTGTCCTTGTGACTTTAGCTCTCGGACTTGATACTCGTATGCATTAAGTTAGTTTTCTATGAAGCTTATCAGAAATAATATGACGGAAGTGTTAATCTGGGCAATCACTGTTAAATCAAAGCTCAGATCAGTTTTGTACCCTTCTCACGCAACCAACTTCGGGCTTCTGTCCATGTTGCCGTTGAAGCGGGTACACGGATCAAGTGAGTATTGCTCCTTCTAATCGGAAAGAAAGACAGTCGTGTTTGCAGTTTGATAACGATTCTCAACCACATTTGCAATGACAGCCTCATCGAGTGGCAGTTGGTTGCGTGCATGCTATGTGGTGCAAAGTAGCTTCAGAGTTTACACCATGATCTATTTCCAGCGATTCAACTATGAGGGTGGAATTAGATCGCTTCAATTTTTCCACTACACAGCATCGGTGATGGATTCCTCGAACCCCAAGCAACTCTCGACATAATAGCCACACTGAGAATACATTAACTTGTACGCGTACATGTCGTTCCAACTGATTCCATGGAAATTCTGTGGTTCGTTTCTCTCATGTAGCTTAGTCTACAGAGTTACCTCACACCTCCAACTTTTACCACGGAATTCAACCCTCCTCTTCATACGTTAAAAGGACTATTTAGTACGTGGTAGCACAGTAAGTGTGGACATGAAACCATTTAGGCCTGTCTGCAAACACATTATCTGCTTGGAACTTATTTTGCAAACTGTAACAATTCTGCGACATTCCGGTGCGTTAAAAGTGATGACGTTAAACACTTATTGAGGAACAATTAAGAACTTAATAAATTTGATGAGCGTATAGATTATACCCCCTTGCTAAAGGCTGCTACTAATTGTTGTCGGACCCGTACGATGGTTTATTTACAAACCACTGCTTGCGTTAGGTCATGTGACAAGTTAATCAAAGCGCGATCCTCGTCATGGTATGATTTCTCATGGTAGCTTAGTGCGTTTTCGATGAAAAACCGCATAGGGTTTATTCATTCTGCTGAGTAATTCGGAGTACTCGGTGAGATCTATCGCCGAATGACTGATGTAAAGAGCCACTTCATAGCTGAGACCGTGGTTATGGTTGCAGTACCCAGTATTTCAGTATACCTATTCGCGTATTCGCCCCAGTGTCACTTTTTTTCATATAGTTGTCTTCTGAATCCATACTGTATGCACAAGCATATATATATATACTTTCTTGAATGCTTGTACACGCACAGACGCTCGAACATGGAAGCCTTATTGGAACGTACAAGAGAACACATTTTTGAAACACTAATTAATTATGACAGGTTATAACACGTGAGATCTGTTCAAATGAATGCTCAATCTTCCCCACACATTTGTCTGGTGTATTTTTGACACTCGTGTTGGTTATTTCCTCATCTTTGGATTAAGGACACAACTTAAAGCGACCGGCTTCAGGGCAAGTAAGCAATATCCCAAATGGAATTGGGTCCCGGTTACTAAGGAAGCCGACGGTTACGTTGTTGATACGAAACAACCGATTGAATGACAGATGTCCAATAATATTATCGTTCACCAGTTGATAACCAACAGCTGAATTTTCTCACACTCACGAGGAGATTTTTGTTTGTATAGCGTTGATACAAGCTGCAAACAAGGTTGACATTCTTTCAGGTGGAAGCTTGTACTTCCTTGTTCAAACCATAGACACTAGATTTTGTTTTCATGTTGGATGTAACCGTGTTGCGTTTTCCCTCGGTACTTTAATTCCGTCCATACAAAGAACTAACGAGAATCAACAACGAACCCTCCTTATTCACGAAGGACTCATTTAACCTCTGACTGAATACACATGAAGTATACGTAATCAAGCCTTTATCCTACTGTGCGCTTTTGAAGTGTTGGCATGCCTCAGTGATTTTTCCAAAATCCGCCTATTGTCGACCAGCCTTTTCTGAGAAGGTTCGACAAACAGGAATCAACCGTCAGCTGTCATGTGTCGTCTAGTTTTAAGACGGGATTTAATCAATCTGGGTACAGTTGATTCACCTAAGTAGGGTGATTGACTCCACCCGGTATCAAAGAGTGTCAACACCAAAGTAGATCAACATGCCTTAAAAATACCGCCCACTAAAAGCTGTCGGTCGGAATATTCACATTCCGAATTCTCTAAGTTTTGTTGGAGAGACTAACGGACTTGCCTTAGGGTTACACAACTTTAGGAGCGGCCTATTAGTGCAGAGGCGCCCAGTTTTCTGACAGTCTTTCAAGGTTTTAATACACTGACTTGTGATCGCTATCCAGTGAACGATTGAATTGTAGCTTTTAGGGGATAAAAGAGACTTTGGTTTCGCAGCACGAAATGCCGAATAGTCCTTTGTCTGGAATCAAATATCTTAAGTGAAGCATCACTGGCATTGTAAAGTTCTTCAAACTAGAACAGACCGAGGCGGGCCCTCATCTCTACGTGAATTCTGTTTCATGCAGAAGTCGTTTTTCCCTTTAGGATTGTACGTAATACAAAAATACTTGTGTTGACAAACACACCGATCTTGTTTTCCGTCTGTGGCGTCGAAATAGTGAGGTGACCTTTCCGTAGGCTCTAGCTAATTCAGCTGTAGAACACACAGTTGTAGCACTAGACATGAATTTGACTCTTCTGAAGGAGCAGTATACACTGTTGCATACAAATGGATGGGGCAGTTAATATCGGTTAGCTGGCTCGAGCTTGACGTTTAAAATGTACGGCTGCCACCTACATCCAGCTGACTTTTCACGTGCCCGCTGACAGAATATCCACATCTTACTGTTCATGTCTCGGTACTGGTTGATCACAACTCTTACCGAGTACTATTCATTCAGCGAGTCACCATTAAGTAGGACAATCTAGCTCAACAAAGCTTGACATGCAGACTGCCAAATGTCGAAATCTGGCGATCGATTGGAATGTGGAAGGCTGTTTGATGAGTTACCATTCCACCTCAGAAAGTCAAAATAATGGGAGCGCGTAAAAAGTCTCTGAGGATGATGAGTGCAACGGAGACATGAACATTTCCACAGTACAAAGTGATAGCCATTCAACTTATTCATAAGTTGTTGTGTGGGTACCTAGAAAATGTTATTTGGTCTATTTCGATCACACCGACGCTGGTTTGAGTTGCAATGACTTCTTGCGAAAACATTTACTTTCAGTGTTATCCGTCCAAAATGAAGGGGTTATTTCAAGGCGATAATGCCCTATTCAACCGATGAAGCCATGGATTGGAGTTTAATTCGTCTTACAACGAAAACACCGCTCTTGCCAGGACAAATTCCTACTGATTGTGTTGGTCAACTTTGTGAGGGCCAAGGATGTGATATTTAGTCAGGCAACAGGGTGGTGGCGAGTTAGCGTGGAAATTGATTAACCAGAGTGAATAATATCCAGCGAAGAAAATCTGGGCTAGTGATGCTAGAAAATAAGCGCACGAACAATTGCGACCAGTCAAGAACGAGAGCTGTGCGGCTCTTCTTACTTGGACTTTGCCTTCTAAACTCTGATCACTGACCCCGACCACTCGTTCTGTCCACGAGTGTTCAGTGTGCCTAAATGGTCTGTGCTGGCTGAGCGATGGAAATCACCCTATCCTTCTTCCCCAATAGTGCTGACCGATTAGTTTGAAGAAATCCTACCATGCATGATGCAGTTTACCTGTTTCTGTTCATCAACTGGGCAGTACATTTGCGCTACCATCGATCGATCGTCCGGGCCGCCATCTGAGTGAAACCGGTTGTGGTGCTCTCTGTTCAGTGTCTTCGGCAAGGTTTAGGTTCACGTGATTTCGACAATCTGTTGGGCTGTCATGGCATTCACTGTAGTTAGTTCGATTGCTTTCGTCGCCCTAGGGCAGCTATTTGCAACGCTTCGCGCAGCCTAATCTGACAGTGGAGTAGCTCTAAACAGAAACCTCTTGCATGATTATTTTCGTTGGAACTGCCTTTGAGTAACAAACTTACAATTGCTATCGGCTAGTGCCACGGAATACAAAAACGTTTAAACCATTTTGATAGGGTTTTGCAACAGAAGTATATATCGATGGATCGGCGCCAAGACGATGGGCCCGGATTCGGCATCTTACTTATTTGAAATTTGTGTCTTCGACCCTAAAAACAAGTCCGACTCCTGCTTCTTAGGCGCAAAAATACGCACACACATTCAACATTGAATCACAAACTGACGATGATGCATTGCGCCTTCATGTAGGCACAGTTTCGCGATTGAACGTCATCGAATGCGTCAAATAAAGGCTGACATGAAAAGCTTCACGATCAAAACTCATACGAATTTAACACCGTGTGAACAGTAGTTTCTGATGTGGTTTTTTAAATGAACAGATAGCAGACAGCCATGGCTCAAACGTTCAGTCAGTTTGGGTTATAAGCCTAGCACTGCGCTTCTAACAGTCGTCTTAACCCATTCAACCGACCAAACGCGAGATTGTAAGCACGTGTATTGGACGCGCTGAGCTGGTGACCAGATCTAAGTGCATCAAATCCTGGTGTCATTCACTCACACATTTACAGGTTAGTTATAAATTTCTAATAATTGATCTGGTTACCCTTAACATCACGTGCAAAGAGCACGAGATTCATATTTTATCGTCACATGGTTTGTGTGAAATATTGATCACGATTCACACTCTCAGTGAAGAACCCGTTATATTCATTGGATTACAATTCAACATGTTCATTATCTACCGGAAGCCAAAAGTCGGATACCATCTTACATTCACTTGCCTTATTGAAGAGACAGGTAAAATCCAGATATTTTTTGAGGTGGTCATCATAAACCTGTTTGAACAGACCAGACGATGGCTGTTTTTGTGCTGTTAGAAAAAAATGGTACTTCTAATTGTGTATGCTTATCTCCGAAAATCGTTGTGGGTCCGTAATTAACTCATCTCTTCATATCCCTTACTGTTCGCTTGTTTGAACAATGTAGAAACATTATCGGACAGCAAATTCAAGTGCAAATTGAGGAGCTTATCCGTCCAAATCCCGGACAGTTCGATAAGTGACTAGATTAAATTCCCAGTACACAATATTTGTGCTTTCTTCAAAACATACGGAGACACAAGGTAATACAACAGACGAACCAGTTACCTGGTTCACTGGCAACACGAACTTGTCAGTGACACGAATCAAGATTCCTGAACAAAGGTTCATTCGAAAAATTAATGTACGACTTGTTGACATGCTTATTCTTCTTGCGACAGCAAACAGATGTGACATTTGCAAGCGTTTATGCACCAAGTTCACTTGACCCCGTGTGCGGTACATTCCATTATCGTGAAAGGTGCACAATCACGCAAATGTGGTTCTCAGTTATTGTCCTGAAAATGTCATGACGATTAGTTGTCTGGTTGCGTGCCAGATCCTGCGTGGATGAAGCCCCATCAATCATCCATAACTCGGCCTGAATGTGACCTAGTGGCTCCTAGGTGGACTAATTGCGGTATTGTCAGTTTCCTGGTATGATTAACCGGTCTGAACTGGTTACCAAGACCCGGATGTTTATATATGTATATCTCTCGTGAGATGTCAATCGTCTGAATCCCCGTACCTGGTTCTGTGTGTAAAACTACCGTTACTTATCACAAAATTCTACTATCTCGACTTGCTGAAGTCAATATCCGGTCATAAATATTTATCCATACTCCAATCTAATAAACATGACAACGTCCCAAAATGAAGATAACAATCCACCTAATGCCAATTTTTGTTAGAGCCACCGATTGCAACGCCGCTAAGTATTTTCATATATCTTACTTGCTGGGTAGTTATTTGTTCACACAATATAGTGTTTTCATATCTGTGAAAACAAATCTTCACCTAATGTAACTGCTACGAAGGCAAGTTTGTGGATAGGTTATTTCGGTCATTTCCATCAGGCTTTCAAAATTACACAGGATATGTACATATTATACATAAAAATCGAAAACAAGTCAAACAGGTCACTACAGATCACAAACGTGAGGCAGATCACAGTCTGCTGGACAAGGGTGAGAGTGTTGGTGAATGTGTGAGAGCGTCACACGTAACGTTCGTAATTATTTTTAATAATTCCTTATCCCTAGTACGTATGGCTAAGCAAGGCCAAGTGGCGAGCATGTGGACATTGAATAAAGTTAAAGCAAGGGGCAGGATGACTAGATAACGGGCAAACAACTCCGCTCTGACTTGGAGTACAAAGGAAGCGGCCTTCAGGTATCCAGTACTAACCCAGTTGGGTAGGTGTCAGGAGTATCTACATGCTTCCATGGTCAGGTGGCTATTGTCGGTCATGACGTTTAAGCGTTTGACTACACTTTCGAGTGAATTAGTGAGATTGCAACCCCATTGGTTAGACACAGGGTCCGTTAGTTGACATTTCTGAGTGAGATAACACAAACCGATAATTATCTTTGTTGTTCTATAGGAAGAGATCACGAGCAGTAGCGTCCACGAATCCTTCCTGATAAACAATTAGCGATGCAGTGTGTTTGTGTAACATCAGGACCGGTCAAACGAGAGGATAAGGAATAAACCAGTATTATCATATATTATGCCTTGAAAAAAAGATGATCTCATTCAAAAGAAGTAGACGGTCAAAACAGAACCTGCGGTTTTGCAGTTCTTATTGATTGTGGTATTTACGTAAACCGTTATCAACTCCATCTTTGGTGTTCATTTGAGTTGCAATATCAAAAAGGCCATTTTTATCAATAGTATCCTCCAAGTGCTGTATTTATTCCCTTCGCATACCGCAGCCAGTTAATTCCTCAGAATAAATATCTGTACTGTGTCATTTGACATTTCCATACTTATGCTTCTGCTATGTTGTCTCTACACATCCTCTATACTCTCTAGATCAATCAACGTACAAGGTCACAGTTGAGCTGATTGGCAGATAGCTATGATTGACGGCATCCGATTCGGATTAGCCTGTCACAATGACCGAAACCAAAGGATGTCTGCGCTGCACCACATACGGTCCCACCCACACACCACATATCCAGTGGAATCCCGAATGGATAAGACCGGCAGGCGTGTGTTAGGCATTTGTTCCCAGCGGCCCAATGCTGGTTAGCCAATTGATTGGCCAGCACAAAAAGGAAACCCTTATCTCTTGGACAATATACACACACACACACAGAGAGAGAGAGAGACTACAATCAGAAGATCTACACTGAGAAGAACGATATGCAAAATGTAATACAGGGAGCATTTCAGTACAGGATTACATGTTAGTGCATTCTATAGAAGGTAACGACGTAAAACAGAATTCAGACTCGAGTCCGAAGAGAATACACAAACTATTCATCATACAGTACGCCAAAAAGCTGAAGAAATGAATGGGTAGAAGATTGCAGACACCCAGTTATCTGAAAGAAGCGGATTAGCTACCATACGACCATGGTCTTGGCCGATGCAATCATTGTCAGAAATAGAATGGATATACTGATATGACCTACCCGACCTGAGCCTAATGTACTCGTCGTCTCACCGCCGATGGTGTACTATGAGTACGTTGGTGACCTATTCATACCAAACGGCCAGCACATTCACGGCCGCACACATCGCAACACCATATAGTCACGTCACCGCCACCTATGGCACCGATGGTTTCGTTGTGTACCGCACGCTTTCGTTTTCGACTGTGCAATAACTGCTCGCTGAACTTTTGGACGCCCGTCCGAATCGTGTTCCCCCAAGCCGCCCGGTTCAACACTAAGTCTTCCCAACGTCTGCAATCAATGTTACAACGTGGAAGACTTACCTGCACTGTCAAAGCTATACGTGGTACATATGCACTGACTTCCTCCTCCAAACATAAATATTGACAAATGCTGAAGGTTTCTGGTCGTCCACCATGTTATCCTTTAGGTAAAATCACCAAATGCATATATAGGTTAATGACTAGATTATCCGGACTTCTTCAGATTTGCTGACTTCAATCATGCTTCTTAAAGACGTTAGCAGGAATCAAACTCAGCTGTAAACAACTATCAACAACATCAATCTAACAATGGATTTCTCTGGTATGGAACAGTGGTAACACCTATGGTCCATCATTCAATAATCTTTGAATTTTTGGCGCAATTACGAAGAGCTTTCACTGCTTCAATCAGAGATGTTTGTAAGTAAGATGCATTTAGAGGTGGAACATAGCCGTACACTACGTTGAGCTTTGGAATACGTTCTACCCACGTTGTATTTTATAATATATTTGTTATAAATAAGCCAATAATAAAAGGAAAACCGGTAGATGCAAGCATTCCGTATTGACTCATCAGTACCAAATTTGCAACAACACAGACCGGTTTTTTATAGCAAACAATTCACGGGGTTGATAATCAGTGAGCGGGTTAGAATAAGTCATTAGGTCAAGGGAAGGATGAAGTTCACGAACAGTTGTTTCTGAACACAGAGAGCTGGTTTGGGTCGATTGATTGCAACTGGTTGGGTGAACCGTAAGAATCTCGGATTTGAGTGACGTAACAGGATTCTGAATGCACAAGATGGATCGATAGCGTGACCGGTGGTCAGGACGTGTTTGGCGACTGAGGAAACTGGCTGATCACGCGTTTCAGCAACATTCTCCGGTCATTCTCCGGTAACACGGACTTCCGTACCCATTTAGGTAAATGTTCCCTCATTCTGGAGCTCAAGCATCTCTCGGTTCTGTCCATGTAACTTTCTCCGCAGTTACATACAAATTGGTAAACGCAATGTGAAATGGCACCGATAGGCTGATCTCCTCTGATTGAAGGCACTGGTAGCTTCTGAGTCTGAGCGATTACACGGAGTTCAGCCGCATTGAACGTTCGCCTAATTGAATTTCTTAATCGCTGTCTTGTTTGATGCGGGTTGTTTTGGTACAAAGCCTACGATTTTGCAATGACCTTCAGGGATATATGCTTTTTTCACTGTTCTAAGCAAAATGTTACAGGTTTTCTTCCCGCTTCCACTTTTGTCGCATCGCTAGCTAGTATGCTGTCTTAACTCGTACATAACCAGCTTATCTAACTAATTTTCCTCAATTTCCCACATACTATTGTGGCTTCATTTCACCAGAGAAGGTGATGGGCTAGCCTATTAGTTGAATAGACCTGACAGATGATGCCAAGTGGTATGCGGAAATGTCAACTCCATAGTGGCAACAAACCCAACCTGGTTAACATGAACATGCAAAACGCATTCCAGATAGAGCGACAAATTTAACTTGGACCTTGAAGTTCACTTGCGTGTAAGCTGAACTGCACCGTTCTCTATAAAAATACTTCGAATTATAGTCTATTGTCTCGGAATAGTTGATTCGCTGACGATAACGAGGTACTTGTGTTAAAATGAGCACTGATTCAAATCAATCCATTAGAATACGACTTGCCGTAGTACAACCGAACGAAAGGACAGCACATGTTAGTTTACGATCACTAGGTGAAAGAAACTTCTGTTGAAAGAAAAATTGTAAAGCTGTGTAATCAATGACTGCATCTGAAACCAAAACACCAATCTACCTGGATGTAACGTTTGTGACAAACGGATTAACTCTACAAGTGGTGAAGGTAAGAAAACTAAAGTGGTGCGTATGCTCTTTCCAAACTAAAGTTTTCAGAATACTGTCCTCATTGTAATTACATGTGCAGTGAGTTCAAAAGAGACTAACAACGGACCAGACCACAAAACTAGTCCGCCAACTCTCGAAGTTCACAGTCACCGCCTATGATGATCAGTTCAAAACCAGCTCTCAGCGCGACATAGAGCTCCTCCCCTAACCAGAGGTTTGTGACGCCATGGTTTCCGACGTTGGTCAGTTGTGTTTGGTCTGATACTCATGGAAACCAAGCAACAATGGTTTTCGATTACACACAAAAATCGGAGTGAGGGCCGTTAACACGGTTGAAAAAATAGTTGATGCATGCTCTATTTATCGATCGCATGAGGTCAGATTCAAATTTGGTGCTCTCGTGTCATAGAAAGTACATGATTCGGTGAATACTATGATCTTACGGTTGACTCAGTTGGACTGTAGATTGCACAGGTTTTGCTTGCCCACTTTTTGTTAACTAATAACACCAGTTGAAGCGTTCATGGGATCCACAGGAAATGTACACACTGAAGGAAGCGGAGAAGGTTTGTGTACATCTGAATATGTGCGCGACAGTTTGGAAAGAAATGGCAAGTCGGAAGATTGTTTCTGTTTCATGATTACCAGTGTAAAAGACAGAATAATGAGCAGGTTAGAAATCCAATCGAAACATATCACGCATACAAAATATGCACTGCAAAATACAACAGAAAACAATTGACCACTATCAACAGTGAGAAGTTGTGAGTGGCTACATTCTACCACAGTGATCCAGATGATCAATCGGTTTGATGTCTCAAACATATGGGTCATGCCTGCACTTGAATTCAACTAGCGATGACACAGTAAACACAGACTCGGATAGGTTATTCTAAATCGGGTACACTCGAATGCCAAAACAGTGTTCTGTGCAAGCCAGACAATCCATGTGATGTAGGATTAGAAAGACACAACGGGGTGGTTATTCTCACTGAACACAAATATGCTGTTTGAGGGATGCCTAGGTTGATGGTCGATCCTATACAGCCCCTAATGATATGCTGGTGGTGCGCTGAGAACTGGCCCAATTCACAGAACCGTTTTGGAGAAAGTAGAAGACGTAGCCATGTGACCCGTTTTGTTGTCCAAAGTTGCACATTCGTAACAAGAATAGTGTTCTTTACTAACTTGGGATGACAATCGTGGATATTCAACAAGAGATGGGGATGCACTAGAGAACTGACCAGAATAGTGGAACAGTTTGAGTGACACCACGCGAAAGCGGTCTGGTGAGTAATCCATGTGCCGAGTCGAATTTCTTGACCAGTTCTCCGCCTCACATAGAGTAATATGTGCAACCCAAATGACTGAGGTGCATCAGTTTACATATAACTGTGTTAAACGAGAGCCGATAGTGTGCAACGCTTAAACCAGTCCCTAGTTCCATACTTTGTCCATTGTGCGCCGACTTTTAGCGTCACCAGTGTATGGCAACAACGAGGACTTGACAGGATGTGGGATTTCGGACACGAATAGCATAAGGAATGGGGATTCTGTTATGGAACCGGTGTGGTACACGGTAGACTGCACACTGTCAGTTTGAAAAAGCTGCATTCACTTTGACACTGAAGTGGTGATGTTGGAGGTTTTGGGTGAGTCACAAGAATGGGGGCATTTTGTATGCTATACTTATCAAGCTATATGCAGAGCGTCAGGTGTTCATTTCTTTTTATGACGTTGGAGAATTCTGGCGAAATTACACCAATTGGTTTGTCTCCGAGCAGCAAATAAATCGGTAACACACAAGAATCACTTTTGAAACCAGCGTTGATTGTCAGGCAACAATCCAAACCGCGTGGGCTGACTAAGTGTTTGGTTGTCAATCAAGCTGTTTCTAACCTTTGAGGCAACCGGTACTAGTGCACTCGGTCTGCAATTAACTGGCTCATTGCGATCACCATCTTTAAAGGCGAGTGGCATTATATGCGTGATTAAGGGTTTTGGAAGCTTGCCACCTCGGAACGAGTGAGTAAAGTTTCACAGAATGGCGTTTTTAATCTTTTGGCATTGGAAACGTGTTTGTCGATGTACCAGATAGTCAAGTCACGTTGCTGCACACCGAAAGCAAATCAAAGATAACTGAATCACTGGTTGTCCTCGCACGTGAAAACACACCTAACTCACGCCTACTGACACCAGACTGATCAAATTAATCAGCACGTCTGTATATTGACTTCTGTCTAATTTGGAATCACAAAGAATGACAAATACTTCCTACTCCACTATCTCAATACGTTCATATCACACTTACCTACGGCTTTTCTAACATACAACTGGCTTCATCTTGTGATACATAGAAAGTCCTGTTACAGTTAAATCTGGATGTCCTTAGAAGGCCTGAAAGCTTGACAATGGCAGATGTCCGTCGATCAAACGTGCCGCAGTGGGCTGTCTTCAGTCGGATAACTGGTCACTAAAATTGCAGTCTGAACCGATTTCCGTATGTGGTCAGCTTGTACATTCACTCAGATTTGCCAGCAGTCACCTATTGCAGTTTTGTCTGTTGTCCATCTCGTTACGGTAGCCATAGCAACAACACATGGTTGATTTTAACCATGTACCAAACCCCAATGCAGCTGAGAAGAAGGTTTTTCTCACCTTTTAGGCAGAAGATTAACCGTTTGAGCGTGCAACTTCGTTATTATGGGGAAATTTAAGTCCTAAAGGCTAGATTTCCTCTGGGTCACTTGTCACTGATACTGTAGCGAGAAGGCGTCCAATAAAGCACAATCTTTATTGTCCAAACCGCTAGTCACATGCAACGCGCGCTCTCTCGTTTATAAGTCGCAATTCCAACCCGCAGCACCCCCAGGTTTCCGTTCACACGTCGTGTGCACTCCTAACCGGTTTACGTGCGTGACCGGTGCCTTCTATCGGAGGGTTTTTCGCTTGCCATTCCTCGTCTGTTTGTCCGATTCCGTTGCGCGTTGGCTCGTCCGGCTGCTCGTGCTGTCCGCCATCCACCCAGTG
>QNGE01000425.1:135343-170731 GCA_008508345.1 Paragonimus westermani
GGGGTTGATAATCAGTGAGCGGGTTAGAATAAGTCATTAGGTCAAGGGAAGGATGAAGTTCACGAACAGTTGTTTCTGAACACAGAGAGCTGGTTTGGGTCGATTGATTGCAACTGGTTGGGTGAACCGTAAGAATCTCGGATTTGAGTGACGTAACAGGATTCTGAATGCACAAGATGGATCGATAGCGTGACCGGTGGTCAGGACGTGTTTGGCGACTGAGGAAACTGGCTGATCACGCGTTTCAGCAACATTCTCCGGTCATTCTCCGGTAACACGGACTTCCGTACCCATTTAGGTAAATGTTCCCTCATTCTGGAGCTCAAGCATCTCTCGGTTCTGTCCATGTAACTTTCTCCGCAATTACATACAAATTGGTAAACGCAATGTGAAATGGCACCGATAGGCTGATCTCCTCTGATTGAAGGCACTGGTAGCTTCTGAGTCCGAGCGATTACACGGAGTTCAGCCGCATTGAACGTTCGCCTAATTGAATTTCTTAATCGCTGTGTTGTTTGCTGCGTGATAAAATCTCCACAGTGAATACCTCTTCGGGTAGAAATTTTTGTCTACTGTGCCTATCTATGAACCTTGTGGGGTAACCATTTGATTGTAGGACAGAAGTAATCAGATGTAGCTCCTCCGCAAGGCTCTCGTGAGTACACATTCACCTTGCTTGTAATATGACAACTTTTCTATCTCTGCTAAGATGGGACCTAATGGACTTACCATGGCTACTCCGTCTATTCGACGGTAGGAGTGCACAAGAAAACGAAAACTGACATACCCAGTACAGAGGAGCAAAATTTCCTTTAGTATGTCTGTGGGAAGCGGCAACGAAGTGTGATTCATTTCAACGAGCTCACAAATGTAATCGGTCGTTTCATGCAGCGGAACATCTGTGAATAATGACTGACCATCTATAGAGTACATCAGTTCGTTAGCAAGATTGATTCTGTCCAGATCACCGATCAATTCGAAGGAATCTTTACTGGAGTATGTCTGAAATTTCTGTCTTACTGGGTTTAAAGTAGCGACCAGCCAGCGTGCCAATTTATGGTAAGGGGAGTTTGTCATTGCCAAAATTGGCTCAAGCGGCATCCCGGACTTTTGGGTCTTCAGTAGGCCGTAAAGTTGAGGTGTTGACAATCCGCACGGCTTAAGAGATTTATACGTCACGTCGTCAATAATCCGCAACTGCAAGAGCAGCTGAAGATGCGGTACTCTATTTCGTTAACATTGTCCACTCTGTCTATTCACGGAAAATTTGTTTGTTCATTCAATGTACATAACATCTTCCGTACGTACGCATCCTAGACGGCCCCAGAACCATTATCAGGCTTGAGTATAACTACCTTTTTTGAGTTAAGTTCTCTTAACGATTGCAGGTGATGCCTCGTGATAACACACCGACTATTAATTGGAGTCCTGATAAACGCATAAGTCATATCAGTGAACTTAGTCTTTAACCGACCTAGATTGTCAGCACTAGATGGTCAAAGATCAGAAAATTGATCAATAATAGTCTCAAACTGGGCTTCAACACAAATACGATCAGCGTTATGTGATGGTGTTTTATAATCAAGACCTAAGGCTAACACTTCTAGTTGTAACGAATTCAACTGTGCTGAAGAATAGTTCAGCACATACTGAACATACGGTATAAAGCTGTCTTTTAAGGGTGATTTTATCACGCATCAAACAACACAGCGATTAAGAAATTCAATTAGGCGAACGTTCAATGCGGCTGAACTCCGTGTAATCGCTCGGACTCAGAAGCTACCAGTGCCTTCAATCAGAGGAGATCAGCCTATCGGTGCCATTTCACATTGCGTTTACCAATTTGTATGTAATTGCGGAGAAAGTTACATGGACAGAACCGAGAGATGCTTGAGCTCCAGAATGAGGGAACATTTACCTAAATGGGTACGGAAGTCCGTGTTACCGGAGAATGACCGGAGAATGTTGCTGAAACGCGTGATCAGCCAGTTTCCTCAGTCGCCAAACACGTCCTGACCACCGGTCACGCTATCGATCCATCTTGTGCATTCAGAATCCTGTTACGTCACTCAAATCCGAGATTCTTACGGTTCACCCAACCAGTTGCAATCAATCGACCCAAACCAGCTCTCTGTGTTCAGAAACAACTGTTCGTGAACTTCATCCTTCCCTTGACCTAATGACTTATTCTAACCCGCTCACTGATTATCAACCCCGTGAATTGTTTGCTATAAAAAACCGGTCTGTGTTGTTGCAAATTTGGTACTGATGAGTCAATACGGAATGCTTGCATCTACCAGTTTTCGTGTTCTAAAGGCTTTGTTTAAACTTGGGAATTATTAAATTTCAAACCACGTCATTTCTTATGGTGGGTTCAGTCATAAGTAAGCCTCAGCTTTTAGACACCAGCCAAAAAACCGGTAACCCTATAGGAAAGAGAAAATTGACTCTGGAGTTCTAGGTCCAATAATCCCTGTCATGTTTTAGTCACCCAGAGGTCGTTTTCAGCTTCACCCAGGTTTTATTGAAAACGCGCGAAGTGGAGTGACATCAACAATCGTTTCGAAGCCATGGAAGCCTTGGTTGAGAGATCATCAGAACTGCTGAAAAGCTCACCTTGCATACCCCAAAAACGTGTTAACCGTACCGATGTTTAACCGGTTCAAACCTCATAAATGTGATGCCATGACCACACCAGTGATCGCCAACAATTAACCACTCAACACCACCAGAATGAATAGTTGAAGTTTCACATACATACTGAAGGTCCACAAGTACAGAGATACTGGACTACCTGGCGCTTAATTTTAACCTAATATGATACCAAAATCCATACTGATCGATGTACTTTAACCAATAAATCATTTTTTTTAGCAACCGGGATCAAGGGCGATATGCTGTGTTGACAAAAATGAACAAAGTGCACGAAACGTTTGTTGTCAGGATGACTCATCAAATAAAGATTCCCTTATAAGAGTCACCTAACACTGATGATATAGTGTACTTTGGCTAACTCCTTCTGAAGATATAGTTTCCCTAACTTATAAACCACCAGACCGGACTAAGGCTATCGCGATCCAGTTGTGCAACCTGACCTTGTGGGCACGGAACAGGTTCATCCCATTGCTATGACAGCATTAGGTACTGATTACATCATTCGCTAGTTACGAAGCCAACCGGCGTGCAGCGATCTTTACATGGTTGAACAATTTCAGCAACGAACTGAGCTGCGGCACCTTGATTTGGGAACGTAAGTAATATATAACAACCCCATAGGTCCTTGGTTATGACACGTACTTTTTTATCTGAATCAATGGAAATTGTAGGGACTTTCGAAAGTGTATAAAGGGTCGTGGTTTTTATCCTCGAAACAACACTACTTGACCAGTTTTGATTTTGCCTTGGCTCACTAGGTAAACATGTAGTCGGAACGAGATGTGAACCGACTAAGCTGATTGTCATCAGCAGCTCTCATCCAAACAGCCGCTCAGCCTAGGGCTATTGCTGGTGATGGGAAACTCTCTTGCAAGCCCGTTTGTGTGGGTATAAACCGCACCTCCGATTGCTAGACTGCAGTGGTTGCGGCCACAACATTTAAAAAGGATTGTTGTATTTCATGATGCAGCCACAATTCAATGCCGTTGTGGTCGCAGCCAGCACAAATTTCTAGTCCGAGGTGGACCACGTTCATCTACATTGAATAAATACGAACAAGTTGCACAAAGATATTCATACTTGTTTGTTCAATCGTTACATCTACTTTGGTATCAAATCGATCAAGTCGATAATAGACTAAATAGCCAGCGTGACCTGCATGTTTAATCAAACTAACAATAATCAGGTAATCGTTATCTCACTGTTTCCTCGCTTATTTTGATCGATATCCTTATCTGACTCACTGATTCCTCTACGTAACTGTGCTGGCCTGAAGATGAATAGCCGAAAATTTATACGTTCACCAAGTTGCTTTTCTTTTCAACAACGGTTCATAAAAGTCTGATTCGCTCGCATTATCAAGGGATCTTGGTGACAGTTCAGGGTTGTCTCAAATTATCCGAGCTCAGCCAACGCACGCCTATTTTGATTTATCTTTCATTCTGGTTGTCATTTGCTCAGCGTCTGTAAAAGCCAGACGGCAACCGATATTTATCGACCGCATCGTCACTCGAGCCCTGGGAACACAGACACTGATTGATTGTTTGGACTAGCTTGAGAACGTGCACATGCGTGCTCGTGTGAGAGTTCTTTCCTGGTCGGTCCAAACAACGCAATATGAGAACGTCAATTCTAGTTAGAGTAACGGGACATTTTGCTTTGTGTTTGATGTCGCATCAGATGTGGGACATGCAAATGTGAATAGTGATAGTGGCCGTCATTTTACGATGAGGTAATCGTTGTGGATACGTTTTTAGATTGCTAATGATGATACGTTTTTACTCGCGCCATGTGTTTCTTTCATCCTCGCCACCCTGTTTCACAAAACTCAACGTTGCTCGATCAATCAAACAAACAAACTGATCACGGTCGACAGTCCTAATAAGTTTGAGGGTAATAAAGCAATCACGAAGTCATTTGTATCCTCTAGCATTGTGTCAAGCATCAATATTGAGTAACCTTCATTAAAATGCCGTTCGCCATTTTCGTATCGTTGCATCCTGTTGCTCTACCATTCAGGGAAATTGGCTGGAACAAGACGTACCGCTTCAACACAATGATCCATTAACGTAGATCATAGCCTGTTTTTACTGAGAATATACATACATAAAAATGTACTCACTCGACCAAATTTGCAGCCTCGTAATCGGTTCCTGCTTGCGATGATTCAGTTGACAAGACGAAAGTAAACGGTTAGCTTTACTTTGACAGTAATGTTTGATTCTATCAAAACAATGCGTCATAGTGAGCTTGTCATATCCGAGCCAAGACGCTGTGATAAGCTGTGCCCTGTAATAGCAGTACATGGGTTTGTAAGTACATCCTGTGGCTACCAGTATATAGACGACATGTTAACCATTCTTGAGCACTACGATTAAGGCGGTGGGTAGAGAGCTAAGATGGTATTTTCACTTTTACTGCACGAAAAATTAGAGAATTTTCCAACCTTTCTGTGATGATTCTTTGTCGCTTAGGTCGGCTTCACCGTACTCTACACCGTCTTCATCACATTTTTGGGACGGTGGACCCCAATCTTGTCTTCCAGGTTTGTCAAATTCGCGTTGAACGGTTTGTAGAAACGATTCTTTCATATTGAACAGCCTTCCCACCAGTTATTGTTTGTTGTTAGAAGGAGAGAGAAATCACGACGCGCGAGGTCAGGAATATAAGATACGTGCTTGGCGAAATTGCCTTTAGAATTGGCTAAGAAGTGAAGCGTGTGTTGCTACTTGTGTGTAGTCACGTCTTTACAACTCAAGAACCAGCAACGCACTCCTGTCCTGGATCTACTACAAGCTCGGGGGCTGTACATCTCTGTATAAATCTCATAAACAGAAGTGAGTTGGGAGACCTTTTTGGAATTACACGTACGGAAGTTAGAGCAGAATTTTCCGCTGAATTTGTCCCGGCACTGATTTTGACCAATGGTCAAATCATGTGTTGGTCCCAGAGCAGAATTTCGGCTGAAATCAGGTTGGCGCTGGATGTACTTTTTTCGGCGACTGGGTCATTCAGATTCAACGCGGATGAACTGATGGACGTGATTTTCAGGTCTTGCCTCAGTGCTCCCTCAACGACAGTCACCATTTTTCATCATACAGCATTTCTGCGGCGTCGAACTTTCTAGTCTTCAGTCCCGAAAGCCACCGAGACACAGCTGCCTGGAGAGGAGATCATTTCCGATATATTAAAAGCTGTTTTTGGCAATCAGGAGCAGTCATGCAACAATGAAATTAGTATAAAAGCAAATCTGTGTGCCAAATGTCTTCTGGATCAAATTTTGCGCCAAACTGTTGTTATAGAGAGAGTGTGTGTATAGTCATTTTTAAAAGCTTCGGCCCCAAGTTCAACAACTAGATCTTGACTGATAAAGTTAAAAACGGATGTCACACGTCTGTTTTAACTCTCTTAAATGTATGACCCAAAAGAGGTGATCGGAACTGGTCTTAATCACATCTATTCTTTCGATCAGTCGGGGCTACGCTACTCAAATTGACTTGTCGTTTTGGGAATCGACTGCGTGCGCACACACCCCAAAGAGTGGAAAATTAAAGCGCCAACCTAAAAGATTTCTCCAGTAGGTCCATCTTAACGGTGCTCGCCAAAGTTTTGTTGTCTTCACAAACTGCAGCAGGGCGATGAACGATGTCTATGCTGTAACCGATGGATGCAAGCAAGAAGAGCTGATGAAGAGAAGCCATAGTTGAAAAAGACTACTGATATTTACGGTGGTCATTTAGGACAATATTCATTGCCTAGCAGGGCACTTTGTAAGCTGACCTTTGGGCAGCAACATGTGAACGAGATGCACGTTATTTAGGTCAAGCCTCAGCTCATCAGCCCTCCAGCGCCTTGATCTGCCCATTCGGAACTTCCGGACAACTTGACACCCATTTGCCATGCAACGTGCTGTGCGTCCACAGACAATCGCTGAAATGACTCACTCATTTCAGTATAGACACGGACTTTTGATTCCCTCCAGGGGAAGCGGTCGTACTTAATCTATGTTTTAGCAACTCCACGCCGTGCTACCATTTTGAGGCGCACAGAGCTTGACAAAATCGTACATGACCTGGGCCCTTCTAAACCTTACCCTGCGTTCTAATTGACAACGAGTAAAGGAAGAAATGTGTAAACGCTAACCGGTCCTTATGTTCCGACAGGCATTATTTGACACGGATTGTACACAATCGGATCCCTCTATCGCTGATGTGTGCTATCGGTACAATAATGGATATGTGGATTTTGAACCGGTAACGTGAGAAGAATTCGCAGCCGAATCTATTTAAGTAGCTGTTAGGACTGTGTGTGACCCACCTCTACTCATCGCGACAGAACAATCGGCCCATATTAGCTAAATATGACCGACTTTTTCCCTGGCCAGTCGGCAATTCAAATTAGAGCTGATTGTGAATCCAACTAGGATCACGTGTTTTACGAGCTAACCTATAAAGCCTATAAAGCCATGAATACGAAGTTCACCAAAGAAGGAATTTCTGTGCTTGGTGTGAACTCAGCTTAGTTACTAGACCCTTGGCTGCTTACGGGTGCGTTAATCTGTCAGTGACTCTAATCTATCAGAAACCGTTATTCGTCTTTCAAGCCAGGAAATCATTCACTCTGTTTTTTAGTACTACAAATGACCCTCGCCTGATTATGTATTTAAAAAACCTGTTACTAATTCCGAAACTAAAGTAGAACGGATATGAAAGAATATATTGTGCACTGTGCTGATTCCCATTGTATGAACCTTGCATACCGTAATCTTTCCGACTTAAATCGCTTGATGTGGGCTCTCTGATAGAACTGAAACATTACGAAACCTTTAGCGACTTAGGTTTTAATTCGCTGCGGCTTGACCGAGGAATTACTTAATAAGGGTCACTGGTATCATCCGAGCTGTAATAAAGGACGAAGCATCGGAAAAGTACTAAGCCCAGATTCTTGTTTGGTTTCATGGTGGCTGGCACTTACTCCATAAAAATTGAACGTCTGGGAGTTGAGTCGTCGTTCTTTAGATAAAATGAAACGATCGCAATTGAAAATTGGTATATTAGGTTCAGCTTCACAAAGTTGACTATGCGATAGCAGTCAGACTTCACAACAGCATCTCCCCTTGACTTCAGATAAGAACTATAATACCATGTAAGGCTGCGTCATTAAACTAGAGATGTGGCCCACACCTCCCTTCTATGATGTACCTTCAGATAGGACAAAATGCCCAAAATACACACAAGACTCTAACTTGCAATGTACAGGCAGTGTTTATAGTTTATAAAAATGTGGACGTTACGGTTGATTATATCCGACTCATACGAAAATGCAGTCAATATGATTGACAACATTATTGACAGCGTTTTCTTACAATTCCATTTATTGATCTCGTTCCGCTTGAAGAAAAGCCCCGGCAAAGCAGCTTACGATTGCCTATACGAAAACACTTCTGAAACAACACATTTGCAGGAAGGTCAGGCGATATTCAGCTCTAAATGATAGCCACTCATTCCGATCACATGTGGGTTGGTGTATTAGTTGTTAGGTCCATTAGTCAACGACCAACATCAATGGGGACTCACCCGTTCTCCTTTTCAGGAACCTGGATGTCTGTGGCCTCCTACCTTTCCTTTTTTTTTAGCTTCACTGATGTGCTGCACGATGAATGTTTTGTCCATTTTCATGCAGTCCAAACTGGAATTTTGTTTTTCCTCCATATACTCTCCAGAGTGCACTAACATGTACCCGTATATTGAGCCACTTTTTGAATTGTTTTCAACATTTTGCATCCCAGTTTGGATCCTATCAGTGGAATCTCTTTCTGTTTACCTCTCGAAAGATAGCGGCTTTAATTTTGAGCTAGCCCATCAGCTGGCTAACCAGCATTGGCTGGCTGGACACAAAAGACTGATCCACACGCCTCTTGGTCTTATTCTTTCGGGTTTACACTTGATATATGATGTGTGAGTAGAGCTACAAATGGTGTAGCGCAAGCCACTCATTGTGATGGTTAAGCGCAAGCGTACTTTGGTTTCGGTCACTGTGAAAGGTTATTCCGATCCGGATGCCGTCAACCAAGTCCACTAGTAACATACACAGTAAGCTAATCAGCCCATTCATGCTTAGTGTTGGAGGGACTTGTTGCGGCTAAAACTGGCGCAAAACAACCATTTGAGTACATTCCTGTGTCATGTGCAAGGTCAGTCTAGTGTTCCTATTAAGTAAGTGTACATCTGACTGCTTCGTAAGCCATGAGAGTGGCGCTCAAATCAAGGTAACGCTACAGTGGAAGCGGTCACGTTACGGTGGTCTAGCCTGATGGTTTTTTGGTATACCATGAATCGATTAATCGAAATGCGTCGTTAATAGGAGTTTATAATGTGACACCACTACTGAATTTCGACTGTAATAGGTTCACGTATCCCTACTGCAACTGTTGGTACTCGTTAAGACATCAATAGAAAACAGACGCAGGGACACACTAATGGAGCCCTTAACCGTGATAGCTTGAGTACCCATTAACAAATAACGACAGCGACCACAGCTCGATCAGCAAAACCTAGTTATCGCCTAGGTTTGGTCTCTTGCGGACTTGTTTCGGGCATTGTGCACGAGACAGGTGGGGTAGATTCCTCCAGTGGTCGTACTGGAATGAGGCGGTCACTCGACGTGTTGTTATATGGTAAACCGACGCCCAAAGTATGGTATTTGTTCTAGCGACTGAAAGCACCACAGACACCATTGTACGCTGGCTGTACGGATTCGCGGTGGTTATCATAGTGGGCAAATAAGTGCGAACAGTCAGCCAATTTGTTAGGATAATTGGTGGGTTCGCCTTGTAATAGCGGTGGTTGGCAAGCTAACCTGGACACAAAATCCTGCAAGTGACTTACGTAGTTTGTCGGATCAGAAATGGTTGCATTGTCCGAATGGATTAGTAACTGACCAGACAAAAGCAAGCTGATGTCATTGATAAGTTACCATGGACAGCAGTGACTGTTAGCAGGAAAGGAGCTGTATAATCCTAGAAACAAAAGTGGTATTTGATCAAGCCAAACGGTTGGTTCCAGTTTGGCAGTCAGAGCAGGTTTTAATGTCCGGTGAAGTGTTCAACCATTCCATTGGATTGGGGATTGCACGCTGTGGTACGAATTCGTTGAGTTCCATGGGGACGTTTGAGTTGTTCAAACAAATGAGACTTGAACAGGGAGCCGCGGTCCGTAGTTATAGTGGATAGTATAACAAAGCTTGAAACCCGTCCGGTAACGACCGTCTTCGCCAGGGTTTGAGTAGTGGTGTGACAGATCGGAAAATCTTTTGAACATCGAGTAAATCTGTCGATACATATGAGCAGGTATTGAAAACCTTTCGATGATAGCAGGGGTCCGACGACGTCAACGTGCACGTGATCGGAAAATTCACCAGGAGACTTTAATGATCCAACCGGAGTGACGATATGACGGAGGATCACAGACTGTTGACAATCCAAGCAGCAACTGGCCAATCGCCAACATCCTTATTTATACCAAAACAGTTTGATCGTCCAAAAGCAAGTTTTTTTTATTTTCTTGATTCCCGGATGTGAGGTATTGTAGAGGACATCGAAACCATTCTTCCACAGTTCTTGCGGAACAATAAGTCTAAATGATCCTCTAGAGAAAACTCAATAAAGTTGTACTTTCTGATGTGTTATTTGCCGAGTGTTCATGAAGACCTTGTGTTTATGTGTGTCAGGACCGCTGGCCTGAAGTTTTGCCATATACACGAAGTCGACGGAGCCGTTGAAAGAGTTGTTTGTCAGCTGGACTCTCAACCCAGTGTCGACTGCCGCGTTTTGTTCTCCTTTGAAATGCTAGATGCCGGATGTGTACTGCAAAGTGTAACTGAAATGATTTAACCCCCGTAGTGAATAGTGATCAGGTTTGGCCGATAGGACATACATTAATGGCTTGTGGTCGGTGAAAACACAAAATGTATGTTCTTTAGCAAAATGACCGAAAAGGTTAATAGCCAAAAAAATTACCAATAATTTACAACTTGGCCTACTGTAGCGAGTTTGTGCTGGTTGCAAATAGTTGGAGAAAAATGAGAAGGGTTGCAAGTTGTTATAAATCAGTTGCTGTAGTACAGCTCAACAACCAAATTTGACACACCACTAGTGGTGCTGATAGGAGCGTAGGCATTCAGGTGGTGAATGGGTGTGCTTGTGTAAACATCTGATTCAATGAGTTAACCGAATCGACTGGTGCCACAGACAATTCTAACAGTTTACTTCGTTTTAAAACCCGACAAATCAGTGAATGACTTCAATGTGTCAGCAAGGTTAGGTGGGAAACAGCGGTACTAGTCAATCACGCCAACGAAACGACTAAGCTGACGTATCCAAGTGGGTTGAGTAAAATCTCTGATAGCGGTCACAGTGGTGACAAGTGGTTGTATCCGAGCTAGGCTGATATGACATCCAGACATATCCAACAATGGGGCCCCGAACTGATAGTTAAGAGGATTGATAACAATACCAAAATCTTGAGCACTGGGGAACTTCGAATAGGTGTATACGATGTTACTGGAAGTCAGATCTGGCAATTAAAATATCATCGATATATGGGTTAATGAAATCCAAGTCACGTAACACCTCATCGATTAGACGCCGGAAGGTTTGCGCTGTATTCTTTAGTCTAAAAGGCATTCGCAAAAATTCAAACAATCCAAGTCGCCCCGTGACTCCAATTTTTGGAACGTCTTCCGCAACAGGAGTATGATGATAAGCCTGTGTCAGGTCAATTTTAGGTAATATGGTTTTGCCGTGCAAATCAAATGTGATGTTGTGGATGTGAGGAACAAGATATTTATCTGCAACGGTGAATTGGTTCACAAATCCGTGGTCTCCCCATGGACGCTATCTATTGAAATCCTTCCTGAAACCCATGTGAAATGGCAAAGACCATGAACACTTCGAGGGTTGAATAATTCCAAGTTGGACCATATGATCAAATTTCTTAGGGACAATGGCAAGTTTATCAGGAGCCATATTTCTCCGCCTAGCAGCTACTGGTGAATCACTAGTTGAAATGTAATGAAGCATCTTGCATTTGATAGACAACTGTTGGAAATTAGGATTAATTATTTCAGGAAAATAAGCACGCAGTGAGTTGTAGTGTGGATGAACTTCAGCAAGTGGAACTGACAGAAGGAACGAATCAATGTTTGCTAGTTGACTTACGACAGCCAGCTTGGTGGTTGGGTTAAGCAAGCTGGTGATATTTTACGTCTACGAAGAGATTGGAGTTATTACAAAAATTTGCGCCCATTATCGTAAGTTGTACATCAGCGATGAGAAATATCGATCTCCAAGTACATCTCAACTCGAGGGACATTGTATCAGAACGTTGACCGTAAGCCGAAATGGGAGAACCGTTGACAGTCTTGAGTTTTGGACCATGAAAGGATGAGATTCAGTCCTATGATGAGATTGAGAGAACACTAACTTCAGCTGATCTATCCATAATGAATTTATGACCATTTCTTGTATCAGGTATGAAAAACAGGTGACCTGAAGCCTTTAGACAACCTGAGTTTGTCGCATTACCCAACTGACACGGCCGTTTTCCGAAGAGAAAATGCATGGCGTGGTACGACGCCTCGCACTAGCACCAAATCTCCGATGATGAAAGCATATCCCCTCTACCGTATGAGTTTTATATGGGGATTTATCCGAGGATCGGCTGCATGAACGAGGATGATCGGTCGGTTGTAAATGTGGTTAGGGTAAGCGCACTGTCAACTGACAAAGCTGAAGCTGGATTCGTTGAATAGGCTGTCTGTGTTCACGGATCATGGACATAAAGAGTGTTACATCAGTGGGGACAGGTGCTAAGAGCGTAAATCCAGTGGTGTTGTTATCTGGCATGGTTTGGGTTACCTTATATGTCGATGAAACTGGGCTGTTCAAACTCTGATCGGGAAGCAGCGAACGTGCCACTTGGATCGGACTTGACAGACTTTGAACAAACAACCGCCTAGGTAAACATTCTTCTGAGAGGTTGCCATCCACAAAGTTCGCATGGAACGCAGGTGTTGAGAGGGACAACAGTGACCGAGCAGCACACAGTTAGGTGACTTGCAGTCGTTTCTGCTCAGATATAGATACCCGATTTAAAGGTTTTTGTTTTGGAACCCCATATGGAATTACTGCATCACGCTTGGTAATAATCTTCCTGATTTCTTGGATAGTTTTTGGTTGAGTTTCAGCAACTACGTAATCAAACATATCGGTCTGTTTGGTAATGGGAATTTTGCGAAAGTTAGATTCAATCTATAGGAACCATAAAGCTGTGTCCGACTGCCAGAAAATAGGAAGCTTCACTGACACGTATAAATCCTCGAACATTACTGTCATGAATGACTTGCTGTTCCACGTTTAGCAGTGGGCGGATAGCAGGCAATGAATGCTGGAGAAATATTGGGCGAATTGATACCAGACTGAATTTGCAGTGTATATGTGAAGTGGAAAAACGATCCAAAATCAGATCGCTGCAGCAATTTGGTTTTCCATCCGTGTCTGAAAAATTCTTTCATTTACAATATTTTGCTTTTCCTTACATTGTTAACTACAACAGAACCGTGTTTGTAGTGACCAACGGTCGTGCCGCTTCTCTAAATATCTCGTTTGCAACCATGTTCTCTCGTTTTTCTGTTCTATACACATGCTTCTGTGTATGGCTTCTATAGAAGGCCTGGTACGAACTCAGTGCCACTGTTTAGTCGTCCAACGAATGTCTGTCATTTTTCTAACGATCCATCTACTAAGCTGTTCTTCAAGGTGGTTTTGCTTGTACCTTTTCCATTGTTGTTTAACGCACTCGAAAGTTCTACGCACTTCTCGCTTGGCACGCCTTTAAGTATCATCGCGTGAACTGTGACTCATCTCTCGTTCTTTTCCTTTCTCTTCTTTGTTGCTGCAGTTGTTCCCAGACTAGGCTAGAGCTAACCACTAATCACACTTCGAAACATTGCTGAAAATATTCGATTTGTTTCCAAACACCACCTCGTTCTTTTAGTTCGAGGCTCACCGGGACTACATTTCGATTGCCTTTCAGGAAAGGCGTTTTAGACTGTTAGTAGACTAAAGCTGAACTCGTAACCACTTGTCCACTATAGATCCGTCGATATAAACGACAAGTTTATCGACAAATGTTGTTTACATGAACGAGTTTCAGAGTGTCTTGAGAAAAAGATATGGACGGTTCATGAATTTGATGTTTTGAGTTATCTTAACAACCGGAAGGTAATCTCATGCACGTAACATGTTGTTACTAGAATTCGCTTTTTGTCATGTGCTCCTATTCTGAGCACTGCGCAAAACCAATATATACTTGCGGTTGAGATGAGGTTAGTCAACTTAATATTTTGTTTCTAAACCTGATAAAGATGGCTGATAAGTCAAATCGTTCAACCATACGTCTAACGCTCTATAAGTGTGGTATGCACAGTCTTCTGATTTTGTGGCACACAACTTTTGAACTCATTATCACCTTAAAACTGAAGTCAGCAGAGCATTGCAAATCTGGAACTGGTAAGCCAGCTTTGTGTCGAGGAATTCCACACTAAGACCGTTAATTTTTATTTTGTTCAACCACTCATAATGACCTGAAAATGCAATATATAATGGACAGCATAACTGATAATGAGAAGCAGTTAGAGGAGTGGAACGTCCGGTAACACAAAACTTCAGAACACCGACTCATATATAGGACAGTGCTACACGTAAAAATTATTCTTTTCGAAGCCAAAGGCTTCGTATCGTCAGCTGTGAACCAACTCAGAACGGTAGTCTCAAAAGACCTCGGTAACTGAGATTCGGCAATGAACAAATTCAATGTGACGCTTGTACTTGTTATAACAGATGCTCTAGACAATCATATTTGAACAGTTTTTGCTAACCACCAACTTCTTTGTGCGTCCTTATCCAGGAATACATATTCCAGTTCTCTGCTCGTAAATGATCAGAAGCGCACGTTGCATTCGACGAACACGGTTCAGTATGGTAGCTGATAAAAATGGTCACTGTGACACTTACTGATGCTCTGTCGACAGATAAGAGGTAACCGAGACACTTCACTTGAGACCTTTCACATGTATAGATCTGTATGTATTTAAGTTAACTCACCACTCCACGAATATTTGATAGAAACTATGGCATTTGATGAATTGCTCGATATTCAAGCAGTACACATTCGACATCTGTGTGACCAACCTCAAACAGACCGTCGGATTCTGTCGCGGTAGAGTAAACAGTGGACAAATTCCAACGTAAATGCGATGCCACCAAAATCAACTATCTACCATTGCTGTTCGCCATTTTTCTATCAGATGCCTGCCAACGTACTATACTTATTGAATTTCCAACCTGATCTTCAATCAGTTTATAGCCTTCCTTTACGCTTCCATATTGCACTATCATGTTTCTGTGGTTTATTATATATATATATGCAGTTCAGGGAGCTGAGACTGTTAGGGTACATCTGGATCTGTGGCAGGCAGATTTGTAAACCAAAGAGGAGCAGATAGACGGTTATAATTTTGGATGGTCAGCAGTATTGATGTTGCGAATGGGAAATGTTAGGGAAAACCGAAAACCCAATCACAGTCAGCCAAGCGCGTTACAAACGTACCCCAATTTGCAGAAAACAATAGCAGACTAACAACAGGTGAGGATTTCAGCGTATGTTCAGTGTGCTGGCATGGCCCGGATGGGCAAGTTGTCTGAAGTCTCCGTTTGGTCTTCCGCTGATGGTGCCAATACGATAAACTCTCATGGATCATTCTAGCTTGGATTCACTTAGATGCCAAAAAGGCCTTCTACGTCATCCGGATGGCTTAGCCCATGCCTTAACTTTGACTGTGTTGGCTAAGTAAAAACCTATTTCATAACGGATGATGAGGTTGGTAGTGTGCTGGGATCTCTCCAAGGTGAGGAATCATGCCTGGACAAGGCAAAACACCTAGTGCTGTAACCCATTTTGTGGGACTGCACTGCACCTTCTGAATGAGAGTAATGCCCTACGCAAGGTGAAGACCTTTAGCGGACAAGCTCTGTACAAAGGTACAAACGCAAGCACTCAGCTCATAAACTCAGTCACCGACTAGCTCCTTATAGGCAATCCCGACCTGAGTTAGGCAGGAGCATCAAAGAGATAAGACGCGCGCACGTATTGTAAAATCGACTCACTCCAAAAATATGGTGTTCATTTTGTGTGAAGACAACTTAGTTAAGCTATACGCAACAATAAAACGATATGAAATAGGTACAATGCTCTATAAACCACAACCTTGGGCGTTTGGATCAAGGTGAAGTTGTACAGTTGCGAAATAATCGGACTTTTCCTATTAGATTTACCCAAACCATTGTAGAATCCGCTGTTGTCTAAAAATAGGACCAACACAAATCAGTGTGAACAATAACACTTTCAGTTTTCTAAAACATTCAGCGATACATATGAAAAAAAACATGGTCCCTGAGCAATGAAAACTTTGTTTGTATATGCACCCATTCGTTCTCATTTTCGTTCGCACTTACCAGCCAAACTGTTAAACCAAATCACAACGTCACTTATGAACATTTAACTATCAATTTTTCAGACTTGGCAACCAACGGAGGTAACTGTTGCGTACCTGGGTCACACAAAACCTGCGATTCTGTTTTACGACCACAGGTGCTCGCAAAGACCCACACAATGGCAAGTCGATTGTTGTTGATTTGCACGTCCATACGCTGCGTACTTGAAAGTGTCTTTCATGCTTCCATTTTCTCGCTGAACACCTATGCTGTGGAAAACAGCATACAACCAGTTGAGATTAGCATTTGCTTTTTGATAATTTAAGGTGGAACTGTGCAGTACAATGTGTAACGGTGTAGATGACAATTTGCCCACGACGTTTAGAGCTGATAGCAATAACTTTGGATAATAAGTAGTCCAAGGTATTTTAAAGTGTGACACTAGTAATACTTCCGTTTTTTTCTCCATCAAAGCTTACAAACGCTTGTCCGAACCAAGTCAACTAGACAAGAAAAATCTAGACTGTGCGTCTTGCGAAATCACTGTGGTGTTCCTTTGATTTTTTTCAACCTGTATGCTGGACTCCATGGGAAATTATAAAGTACAAATTCTGATCCCCCAAATGGATGTGAAAGATTTTTGGGCCTGACTCGGTTCTACTTCAGAGCTGTAAAGTCAGTGATTCGTATGTGCCTGCATAGGCTCGTGTTTTCCGTATATAAGTGACCGGAAAAATATTTCTAGCTTCTATGATTGTACGCGGACAGCTGTTGACAAAAGGTTGGTGTAGCTAGGTGTTTGAGCTTTCCAATTCACAGTACGATGGTTGAATTATATCTGAGACGATGAGATTTTGTAGAGAAATAGCGCATCACTTCAGGAGTAGCCAGATAGGGGATAATAAAATTGAATAATAACGGATATTAAGAACAGTAGTCTTGTATGAAAATGTATATATTGCCAGATTTTGGATACTCAAAAGTCTGGCGTATCTCGAATCGGATTCAGGAGCGGAACTTTCAACGAGAAGTGATGCCCACTTTCACGTTGACACATTCGGTTGTCCTCTTTGGTAGACTGTTGTAAAAAGTGAGCAAAAACCACAACTATTCACGTCTGCGACCCTTGGTCAAGTGTGCTACGTAAACTTATATCTGAAATGTTTCCTTTCTGCCACGATGTGACAAGCTCTTTGAAGGTGAAGTCTGATCCATGCTGAGACCATCAAAAAACCTACTGATAAGGTCGTACTGAGGAACTAGTAAACCGTTGCAGCCGTGTGTCTGAGACAACTGACTTGTTGGGAGACCGCAGGGTCTATCGGAATAGCTGGGATGCCTCTCGTTGTTGCGACGACCGGAACCTCACAAACTAGGCCCAAATTATTCTCCTTGACCATCTTCTGTCTAGTATAATACAGAGTCACAATTTACCTCCACAAAAGCAACTCAAGCCCACAAGCCCTCCATTCCCAGGTTTGTGTGCTGGCTGCACCACTGCAGCTTCGCCAGACTAACCGGGTTTCGAAGGTTTCAACAACTGAGATTTATTTTCACCGGTAGGCTTCACATACAGTCTCCGAATTCGAGACGTTTCTCTTTGTTCACTCTAAAACTGGCACGGTAATTTCGTGAGTGAACGCGCCCTCATAGCATTTGCATCGAATTGGTCTTGTATGTTTTCATGAAGAGGTAACTTTTGTGTTATATTGGCTTACGTCTGGTGCAGTATACGAAGCATTTTATCGGTCAGTTATCTTGATCAGATATCGTAGAATGCCTGCCGGATTGCTATTTGTCGGATACACAGCCTGTTTATTCGGACATCATTAATGGTTCGTAGCACAGCTTGGTGATTCATTTTTAGGTTTTTACTAATTTTTCTGAATTTCCCACCACATCTGTGACGGTATTCAGTCAACATTCTTTCGGTCGTGTCGTCTAAATTAGTGAGAATTGTGCTGGTGTGATGTCATTGGATTCCAGGCAAGCTAGGTGCATACTGACTGTCATACCACCGGTTTAGAACAGTGACTTCAGTTTACCGGGATGCTCACTACTCACTTTAGTTAGACAATAGTTTCAACCGGTTCCAGTGACCCCATCACGATTTACTAAATCAGGTAGCCAAAATGAAATTTCATCAAAACTATGAACGTTTAATAACTGGACCCTGTCTTTACTTTAATTAAGAAATAGTATTTTGATTGTTCGGTTGAAAATGTCATCACCTACAGCATAGCTGACTTTTTGCCATCACCTTGCCAAATCTGAACGTCGTAGCCCAGGCACAATCACGACAAATCTTGTTGGTTTGCTCACACAGTTGATTGGACCGTGCTCTCATTGATTTTTCTAGGCTAGAGAACACCGACAGGATTATGCTAACGCCCAATGATTGGGTTATAAACACAACAACAAAAAATTTAACAGAACGTAGTGTTGAAATAAAACTAGGATCCACGTAATAAACAGACGGCTAATTGGTCAAAACGTGTCCAATATTTTTTTAGTAGCTGACTGTCTAGATAACACAACACAGGCTTGAAAAGAATAACAGAATTTCAGTGGGTGGTAGGTCAACGCATTGTTGACGTCTGATTCTAGATGGAATTCAACCCATAAACTTAAGTACGCAGATTGGCTTCAGGTGGAAATTGGTTGCTGAAACGTAAACAGCATCATATTTGTGGGGATGTGAGTTGGCGCCGTTGTTTTCCGAATCGATCAGTAGAGTTCAAAAGCGGCTCGGTAACAAATACGTTCGGTCACTTATTGTGTCCGGACTGGTGATTAGATGTTTTTTACCGAGACATTAAAACGTGTAAGTACTCAGGAGGCAATAAGAGAAACAGAGAGAGAAGTCGAAATTGTAAACTGTTGTGATGGCTGATCGACTCAGGCAGTTAGGTGTTGTTATCCGGTCTGAGTTCGTATGGTCAGTGCATTAATGTCAATGGGAATGCTTTAAGTGAGAACCACCGAAGGTTATGTAGAATGTAGACAATGTAAGTGTGATGCGCCACAGCCACATTTTGTTGAGTAGTAGTTCAACTGTTATGTCTTTGTCGTCAATAGGATATCTCACACAAATTTACGTCTCATTTAAAAGGCCATGCTTAGATCATCTGTACTGATAGCCTCGAAAGTGGGACTATATCGGGGGTTCTGAAGTCACTGACCTTCGATATTCGCGTTAACTCGAATATCTTGGAGGAAGTTAACGTGCAGATTGCCAAGGGGGAGGGTACAACTTTGTTAGTGAAGTCTGGTCAAGCGCGCTCACGAAAAACCCCGGAGAGTATAGATTTAAAGAGTGATACCATAGATCAATAGCCACAACAGGTCGCTTACAAAGCTTTGAACCCTTTGCTGAATCCCCCATTCACTGATATAAGGTGCACAACATCCAATCCGTAACCTGACATAAGGAAATGAAAATATCCACTGGTAAGTGAGACATTGTAGGATGTGACCCATGCCCCAGCCGACCTCTGGCTAGAAACACTAGAGTATATGAAGCCTCAATGAGATTGACGACGTTGAAACTCTTATTAGTTGGCTAAGTTTTCTGCAAAATAACAACAAGCAATGATGATAAGGGACCCAAGGATATCTTTCTTCTTTCGTTTGCACCTCGTCTGTTTGCTTACGAGGTGTCAGTACTTTGGGGAGGGGGGGGGTAAAATGGCTAATTAAAGGGTGCGTGGATTAAAACTGAAATCAGCGTGGACTTTTTCTGTTTGTATCAGCTACAGATTATTTGTTGTCGTCGATTATTGACGTTGCTAAGGATAAATACTGCATCGTGAACATGAGCAACAACTGTACAGTCTTTATTAGATTTGTTCACTTACATTCAGACAACAATTGTCACTGCTCAGACTGTATACGAATAGGGTCAAATCCAATTCTTCCGGGTATACAGAGAGGAAGACATTCTTGTACACCCGAGTACGTATCTTAATGGCTTATTGTTACAAACACAAAAAACGAAACTTCTGATTGTAATGTCGACTTCGTAGTTAGTCCACTACATTTGTTATTAACAAATTCAATTTTCATGACTGTTTTAGTATTGCTAGACAAAAACTCATGGATCGAACCACCAAAGCAAAGGTTCAATAGCGTTCAGTGTTACGATGTGAGTAACCCGTTCAAGCAGTTTGCTTTGTCCATCTTTTTCGTAATTTTTTTAAAATTTGATCATGTTTTTTAAATCCGCTATTTCTGTCAAAGTTGTTTTGGGGAACCAGTAATGATCTGTCTAACACTCATAGGTCAAAATCGATCTATGTGAACCTCGTTCTATGCTTACTCACAAAGACTGCTTTTATACATTTTCCAAATCTTTTTCGGTTTTCATAATATCCAATTCGGTGGACATGCATGTCTTTTGTTTCTTTGGTATAAACAGGGAATTTTGTGGAGAATTTTTCACCAGAATCGAACAAGTGTACTTTGGTCTAACTTGTAACCAGGCCTGGGACCAGCTGTAAAGTAAACTTTCCGATAAACCTGAAGTACGTTTAACGCGCATCCTAATGCGACATGGCGGATGAGATAACAAGCTGTTCTGATCAACGTATGTGGACCAACGCGCCATAATCATTACGGCGTGAATCTGACTCGGTGTTGCAGTGATCCAGAGTGAGTCCTGAATGATACGATATCAAATCAGACCTAATGAGTAACCTGCTCAGTTAGCCCTCCGATAATCGTCCGTCGACCCAAACGACAGATGGACGCATGCGCGCCAGTGCATGTGTAGTGCAGAGGTCTTGTTGTCCTCTTCTGATTGAGATGCACATTGTTTAATAACTGCGCATGAGTGCGTGCAGCGCCCAAAGGATTTTATCTGTACTGTATCTACTATTTTCCTCTTCTCCTTCGACAACAGTTTGCGAAAACCGGCAAGAAATTGTTATACTGGTGGTGCCACAATAACACCAACCGTTGTTTTAGTCATTCACAGAGAGAAGGGTGAAACTCACTGCGTTCGCTGAATGCTTCAGGTTATTCACATCTATAGACAAAAAGCTCGCAGAGCAAAACGTACAGACTACCTATCACGTTCCACTTAGTATGACACAATTGATGCAATCCGCGCGATCACCGTAGATAAAATCGATCACGCGTTTCAAATTGTAAATACAGTGCGGAAACCTAGGCCGATTTTTTTCTACCGATGAGCGTCAAACCACCTGCTGCGCTTCAGTTTAGGCCAACTAGTTCTTTTATGCTCATGATTAGGTTGGTACATGGAAGACGGCTCATTAAACCGTGAAACCACCTGTGCTGTGCGTCCCATATAAAGAGGAACCATCGAGTGAGAGTAGGGTTAGAAGATCTCACTTAAACTACAGCTGATTTGGTCAAAATAGAACATTGTGTAATCGTCAAAATGTAAGGAAACCGATTCCTTAGTGTTAGAAGACAACGTGGAAGCTCACATATGGAAGTTTACCAGTTTGTGTTCAACGAGTTGACTGTTTGCGAATATATTGCTAACACACAACACGAAATTCATCGTGCTGAACAATGGTGATCAGATGGATTACCTGATAGAAAGCTAATTAATGAAAACACTTATAAGGTGTTGGAAAACTCGGTTCAGGATTAAGTATGTTGCCACAAATTCATAGCACACCCAGTATGCTGTGACCATTTAAAACAAATGTAGCACTAGTCAAATTTATGAAGTAGTCGGGTAAATACAACAGATGCATTATCTGAAACACTTGAACTGAATGCTAGCTAGTTAGAATAGTAGAAACGTATAATCTACTGATTAACATCGGAAGAAGTAAGTACCTACTAGGGACACGTAATGAAACGCAACAAAACGTGTAAAGAAATAGTTTCTAACACTATGCTACGGAAACTCACTGACAGTCAGAATCTATGGCAGCTGTGACTAAGATTAGGTTGATGCAACGGAACGTGATAGACTCAGGCAGAGGACAGACTAGGGGATAATGCCCTGATAGGAACGCACCTGGATGATGGGCTTGCATGTACTCTCTGCTATTGCTGTTTCTCGGCCATCCTTGTCGCTTTCCTTCACATAAGCAAAGGCGAACTACATGCTTGTGAATATGCAGTTGAGTGAACGTGGGTAAACTCGGGCGGGGGCCAAGCTGCGTGTGCATGGGCGGTTGCGATTTTGGACTCTGGTCGAATGACAGCGGAACGAAGCCTGTATGTACGTGGCTTTTGACCAATGGCATCAGAGATGTGAGCCTCATTGGGGTGGTCCGATGACTGATGGACTTCGACTAACACTACTTTGGATGTTATAAAAAGGTCTAATGGTAAAGGGCTCACTTAAAACGGCGTTTCTACAACGGCCGAAACTTCGCCCAGAGTGTCTGGGGCCTCCACCGTATAAGCGGAGCCATCAAATACTGCATCCTTTTTTGTGAGTCACCCAACCTAAACTACAAACACATTCAAACTGAAGGACACAACCTTCACTATCTTCTGAGTCACCCAAAGCCATGTCTACTCAATGCCACGGCCATCTGCTGTATTAAATTGAAAATTTGTTTCTGTCCTGTGATCCCATCGGGATGGTTGTGATTAATACGTTTGTCTAACTTTGATAACTTTCTCTCTGGCATTGTGTTTACTACGAACAAAATGAATCTCACTCCATTCTCATGCATGAACTTTTGGCCGACTTTCACAGTTTGAACTTCACACAAGTAAGTCGTATGTTGTTCACAATGGATAACGAATTTCATATTCGGTCAGTGTTTTTAACCGGTCCTTTTGAAACAATAATTTATACCAAGTAAATACTTGTCTACTCATCTGAAGTTCACATCCCCAACACAATGTCATTATCCAGAAGTTGGTTATTTTGTGTGCAGAAATCTTACGTAATTTGACTGTCAAATATTTCGTGCGCCTTTTCATACACGTATGGCTGAGACAGAGCTTTAACAAAACAGGAATTCTCTAAAATCAACAGCTGTTTCCTATGCCTTGTTTACCTGGTCGGATTATGGATGTAATTATGACCGTAGCTTGTGCACACGGACGTTCATACGCATCGTTCACAATACAGTCGCCCGCGTTTGTCAGCACAGCATACAACGCACACGCAATCTCATCGGTTTGCTCGAGCAGCGTTCCGCCTGAATAATCCCACCGAAAACAACTAAACACGCACGAACATGTGTCCAAATGGAACAAGGGGTCGATACAACCAGAACTCGTTCCACTGCTTTAGAATAACACGAAAGTTCACTTGTAGTAAGTCGCACACGGTTGGCACCACACATCTGCTTTAGACAGCCAATCCGCTAACACCTATTCGGCGCCGAACTCTCAGCCAGAAAACTTCAAACACGGATTTTGTTCAACTTTCTGCCTCGAATTTACAATTGAAATAAACAGTGAAATAAGGAGTGAAACACCATTAAAAGTCCATCCTATTTTCCCAAGTTGACAACATCAGATTCATGTCAAAATTACCGTTTCCGGTGTGTAAGAGCTTAAGGCTAAGATTCTAGTGAAGTAATCGAGAGAACAGCCACAAGCGATCGCAACAAATGTAAATGTTATGCACAGGTTACTATGGTACTGTCAGGTTAACAAGATGGCTCAGCGCTAGCTGGTTCCCTAGATGTTAAGTGATCTGAAAACCAAATATGCGACAACATTGAGGCGATTTAGCAGTTGATGGGCCGCTTTGCCAATAATGTAGACATGAACTATTGTCCTGTGACTAAATCCATGGGACTGGTATTGAATAGTGTCTTTGAACTGTACATGTTACGACACGAAATTGTGAACTAACCAAGTTGGGAAAGGTTTAGGTTCTAATGTTTCAGCAAACGCAACTGACCATGGAAGAGTTTGTCAAAAACTCCGTAAGTCTAATTCGATCATTGTTGTCTCCGCCAGTTAGCATTTGCCAAATAGTGTGACTTCAAACAACGCGACAGTCCGTCGGCTCACACAAGGGAAATGTTCAGGTTTGCGACCGATAACCGATGTAATGGAAATGCACGGTCTTTGCCAGTTGTGTCGAGTGCTCTGTATGCCAGCGGAGAGTCTGCCACATCGCACATTGTTCACTGTGGCTGCCTGGTGTTGCAAGGAAACTCCAGACTCTCAGGAGATTTCGTGGTCATAAGCAATGAAAAAGCCCTGACAATCGCGCCGAGCAAAGTTTATAGGTTGTCTCTGTCTGTTTGGAGAGTCCGCGACCATCTGCACAACTGATTCGAAATACTCTCCGATATGGCGTTGTGTCGCAGTCAGTGACGAGCCTCTATCTACAAACTTCTTTACTCCTTGTTTCCGGAAAACTAAATTAGATTTGTTTCACTACTTCATTTCCTTTGTTCTCTTTCGTTACACAGTTATGTTCAGTTACTGCTAAGCAACTCTGCTGACCACTGCCAGGACCAACGACAGCCCGAGCTATAGAATTCACGAGTACACCTTAACGTAGTTGATGATGAGATCGATGAGGTAAAAGGAATTTTGAGCAGTCTACACAAGTCCGAACACGTGACGACTATTACCACTGATTTACAAGACAACCAGAAGATCTTGGGCACCCTTACAAGCCACTAAACTCCATGTGGCTACAAAAGCTACATAACAAACGTTAAACAAAATTTCGCGATTGGAGTATATAAAAATGAAAAGTAATTCAATGGGTCAAGAGTGGATACAACATCACCTATTGTGAGCTGAGCTTCGTAGACGTGACACTTTTCAACAATTTGGGTGTTGATTATTGTGTTCTGACGCTGTGTCACTTTCTGCTGCCATTTATTTCTTCAGATCTACAAGGAAATACACATTTTCGGTATAACCACAAATCAATTAACAGGCGCATAATTGCTTCTTCAAGGCCAGTTTATAGTGTGAATCCTTTTGTTCACGGTATTCCTACGGAAAACGCTTGTTTACTAAGACCCGTGGTCTCAGAATTAAGAGAAAACATGCAGACAGGACAGTGTGATTGAAGTTTTATTCACATACTGCAAAAGTAGAAATGTGTGTGTGTAGGTTTATTCTATCACTTTGAAACACGGATAACTGTACGATGAATCACCAGTTTGCTGGCTGTCAGAAATTCTTCATTTTGATTCGCTTGGAGGACAGACTCTAACGTTTCGGTAGGTTGGTGTCCTCATCTGGCACACCACGTCCTACGCTTTCCAGAAACTTGGGTCATGTTGACCTATTGTCTCCCCTTTCCGTCATTTGTGTTGGCACACTATATCATGATGGTTTTGTTCGCATTTCTCAGTCAAACGTTAGCTTTATTTGTTTTTGCTAGTCTCAGATATAATATGTAGGAACTGTTATCTTCCTCCTGGCTTAGAACCTGTTACCGGTTCCCCTAATTTTCTTTCTCTGACGTGAATGTTTCACTTTCAAACCACCCTGTTATCTGGCTAATCGGGATTACCTGACCGGACTACAAAAGTCTCTGTTCACATGCATCCCATCGTTCGGATGTACACTGGACAAATCGCAAGTGGTTCAACGTGAACCACTTGTGACTGCGTTTTACCGTAGGCGGTTGCGGACTAGGTCTTGATGACAGACCAATCCGGATTTGGATGCCGCCAACTGTGTGTGGTCGAGTGAGTCTGGTTGTCTGAGTTTACTGTTAGGTGGATATTGAGACAGTAGAGTCTTCCTCATTTTAAATCGGTTGCCAACTGACTTGTGCTGTTTGATTCCAGCTTCACGACGTCAGCTGAAATAACGCAGAAAGCGCCTGTGATCTGTATCCGACTGATGTCGTAATCATTTTTAATGTGCAATTAATTGCATACAATCTGGTAGAACATACTGAGTACTGACTTGTTAATACTGTCACTTTTAAACGTCATTACGTTAACTTTATTTTAACGGGGATCAAATTTCTTTGTATCTTTGCCGTATAGGTTTTTACCTCCACGAATTCTTCGCAAGTTGTGGAGGGTATTGTTTTCATGGTTTCTTCATCTTACGTGATCCATGTGAAGCTATCACCAGCAGCTGTAAGCCTTAATGAGCTCTTGCCGTAGCGTTGCTGATACTCTAGACGTCGACTCTGACCGTCAAACGCTTCCAGGCTGCCTCGAATCTCGTTTGCACAGATCTGGAGACTCTTTTGTTGTCCATTTGTCTCATAAGTGATCGTAAACTCTACATGACAGCAAGCTAAGGTCGATATGACCGCGAACTGAACTATTATTGGTTTACATGGTTCACGTGCTTTTTCTCATTATGTATGCTTAGTGTGGGCGCGTGTGTAATTGTGTAGATGCTTGACCTGACCATTTCTGCTACCCTGGCATGATGGTCAAGCTTGTGTGTTGTTTTGACCCGGCGGGCTGCGCTGACTGCGACATCGGTCCTTGTTGGCTCAACCTTGTCAGGCTGGCCAACGGGGAGCAACCAGACAAAAGGCAGATGCGTTCGATGCGCTCGTTGTTGGTGATACTAGTGTGTTTTGGTTTGGTTCGGCTTGATGTCTGTTTTCGCCTGGTCTGAGTTTGTGTGTGTGGTGGGTTTGTCTGTGCAATATTGTTGTTCCTCTGTGAGTGCGCTGAATCTCTTGGGCTGTGACTGTCGAGCCTGGTCCAGGTGATTGATGCTGTTGCGTCTGTGTGTGCGTGCGTGCGTCACCCACTGCCTTGCGGTGCAGGCTTTTGAGCCAAAGGCTTTGGTTAAGGGCCCTAATCGCCCTCCTTGTCTAGATCTGGGCATCCTGACAGTATCGTTGGCCCACGTATACCGGGATGTTACAACGCAGACGGAATACCGTACTGCATCGGCTGTCGTGCAGGCTGAACCGGGTCGCTCTATTTGCTGCACATGGCAGGGTGGATAAGCGAAAATATGCTACTGCCAGACACACTCTCATACTGTCCCCCACCCAACCTGGATCTTCGAGCAGACAACATTCACTCATGCCTCAGTATCACGGGTGACCAACCTGATAGAGGCCCGGGGTCGCAAGACACTTTCCATTGGGACATGGAACGTGAGCACGCTGCTGGATCGATGCAGCTCCATAGGGCGGCCAGAACGGCACACCACGTTGATCGCAGGGGAATTGCATCACTATAGAATCGACACAGCAGCCTTGAATGAGACAAGGCTTGCAGACCAGGGTAATTTGCGGGAAGCAGGTGCTAGGTACTCCTTCTACTAGATGGGTTACCGAAATGAGGGTACTAGGAAGCGTGGTGGCTGTTGCACAGTCACTGGTCGAATCAGTGCTTTGATGATAAGCGAACCGCACGGCATCAGCCCTCGAATACCGTCGATGCGTGTGCGACTCGGTCGAGGTAAGTGTGCTACATTTGTTAGTGTTTATGGTCCAACTATCTGTCACACTGATGATACCAAGGACCAGTTCTATGATCAGCTGTCCGCCGCAATCCGGTCTGCGCCAGTGAATGACCGATTGTTTGTTCTGGGTAACTTGAACGCTCGAGTTGTGCGCGACTCTGTAGCATGGCCGGGAGTCCTCGGACCATGTGACATTGGTTCAGTCAACGAGAACGGTGATCGTCTGCTCCACCTGTGTGCTACCCACGAGCTGGCTATCACGAAGCCCGATTCCAGTTGTGTGCGAGCGACATCACGACGTGGACTCATCCACGAAGCGGTGAACACCACCTGCTTGACTATGTGATTGTGTGGCAGAGTGACATTCGTGGAGTGCGTATCACGCGGGTGACATGCAGCGGTGAATGCAGCGCAGATCATAGGCTGGTCAGAACCAAATAGTTTATCCATGTACGCAAGTCTATTTATTGTAGATCTTCCAGGATATCAAACGAATGGAGAATTATGAGACGAAGACTGCCTTTCAAAGTGTAGTAATCGCTCTTCTGCACAACGCTCTTGTATCCACTATCTCCGAGGGTATGTGGCAATAACTCAAGAAACAGATAACGGCAGCAGCCTTCTGGATGATCGGTGTGGAGCGTAAGAAATGTCCGGACTGTTACAACAACAACAACAACAACAACAACAACAACAACAACAACAACAACAACATGACTCTCTCCGGCTTGGCACGAGGGAAGAATGCCACCTTTGCCACTTTCACAGGAGACCCAGACAATGAATAGAAGTAGGCCACATTCCAGAGTGTCAGTCGTCAAATGGCCGAGAGTGTTCACGGAATTAAGCACAACTGGTTGAGGAAACAGGGTGAGCGTGTGCAGCGCTACGCAGATCGTTGACAACACAAGAAGTTCTACGACTAGCTCAAATCGATTTTCCGTCCATCTATCGGGTCCACCAAAGCACTGGTAGACGTGGACACCGGCTGTTCTTGCACCCAGCCAGAGGACATCAGGAAAGTGTGGCGCAAACACTCTGGCAGCCTAATAAACAGTCCAACTATCATTGATTGGGCGACTGTGAATAGCCTGCCGCAACAGGACATCAAACCTTCACTTGCTCTCGCTCCGGACTTGCTAGAGATGCAGAAAGCGATTGGTAAATTGCGTAACGGGTCCCGTCGTTCACATGGTCCGGTTGACGCCAGATGAACTGTTTTTCAGAATGTTCAGCCCACCTGTCAAGTCGGCGCGATAAGCTGGTGATAAGTGGACCATCCTTTTCACACATGGTCTCACGTAAACCAACTCGACGACCAGTACAACCACGCTTCAGGGAAAAAAAGCCTTACTCTATTCTGAGATAAAAAAAGGCTTTTTCCAACTCTTTCGACTGTTCGACCAAGTGGTGCTTACCGTCTTTGAGCAAGCTTTTATTCAGCTTACCTTTAAGTTCTCGACGATCATCATCAAATTCAAAAACAGGTGGGATCGAACACCGCTCGTTTGTGAGTTCTGTCGACATGACAGAAATCCAACTCGGTCGCAAATGAACAGCTCTGCAGAACATACATTTTTACAGCATGCTTTCATAGCTACAGCGATTTGTTCCCAGTGTTCGTTAGGCTCTCTCACCTGACTCCAACTGGGAAAATTGTTCACCAACTTTTCCTGACAAGCTTCTTCACATTCTCCTCGCTCGAATGCCAACCAGGCATCTTGCATTTACGAGTGTATAACCTCTGGGTAAATGACAAACGAAACGGTTACGCACAACAGTATAGTTCGAATCCGGGTGGTTGCTCCAAAATGCCTGACAATCTTTAACAGAGCGGAGTCACCTGTAAATGGCTGTCAAATGATCGAGTTGTGTCCACGGCTGGGAAGCACACTGAGGTCTCCATGCAGCACAATGCCTCTTTCTGTGTTGGAATGCGGTGCACGAAACAGAGACCATGGGATGCGCACAGCTGCAGCATTCTTTCACCATTTTCAGTGCGTTGTGCCCGGACAACCAAACATACCTCTCAGCTGCTTCTATTCTGAAGAAAGACGACCAAGCCGAGCATTTAGGCCACCCGTTAGTATGATGATGTCCGAGTGCTTGATCTGCCTTAGAAGGTCAATAAGGGTATCATAGAACTCCTCTGTGGTAGCGCCCGAAAAGCCGCCCATCGAAGCGCACACCAATACAATGAATACGTAACGCTATCCTGATTTGCATCGACAGACTTTAATCAATGTAGTGAGCCTGACAGCGCACAAGCGACTCTTCACTGGGATCCAGTTGAGTAAACATTGTCCTGCTGTGAAACTTAGTGCGATTCCCGCTCCACCTTGACCACAAGACTCAGTTTCGGCTGCATCAGAGACCCTGAGAGAGAAGCGCTTGGATCGATAGTTATCTAGAGGTGAGCTCAAGTAGATTCGAGGTTCGGACACGCAGCACACATCAAGCCGCAGACTTGAGAGAGTACTTGCCAGAGCAGCTTGCTGACCGACTTATCGGAGAGTGTGGACACTGAAGGCTTCGGGGGTGTAAGTAATAGGAGAAAGTCGTGATGGGTGAATATCACTGCCAGGAGTACTATAACCTCCGACACTCCCCGGTCTTCTATGCCGCGTAAGGGGGTTAGCTTGGGGGACCCCATCCTGAGTCTGACTCAAAATTCCAGTCTGCAAGATAACAGGATAGAGGGTTTTCTTGGGATACCCCACACGAAGCCAGTGACTCAAGTCTGACTCACTTGGCAATGAAGGGCTTGTCTTGCCCGAGGGCACAGTGAATAAGACATTAATACCTGATTCTGAGCACTGCTGCGCACAGGATATGTATTCGAAGCTATATCAAGCTTTTGGGTGACACCAAATGATGTTCGACCGTATTACATAATACTCCGGCGGTGACGGGCAACCATTGGGCGATCGGAGTGCTCTTTCTTTGAGGGTACCTTTTCTAACCGCCTCTTTCCTGATACGGAAGACAGCAGGGCCGAAACTATAAAAAATAGTTGTGCTGTACTCCCGCAAAATCGTGCTTCGTTAACTAAACACTCATACGCGGTCATAAGTGCGACATACAATCCTATGAGTGTAATTGCTTTTCGTCTGACTGCCTCCCTTTGGCCTGTTTGACAAGGTTGCCTCTGGAAGAACCGGAGTGTTAATCAGCGCAGCACACCAGATCAAAGCAGCACTCAAGCCTGAACACAATATCAAATTAGCAGCACTGGTTAAATACCCTAGCTATCAATGTTCCACCTCCACAAGTCTTTGCACATTAGTGACTGATCATCTACTTGCAGTCACCCCTGCCCTATTGGATTTTCTTGAAGAGGCCGCAAGCACTAGGTTCAAACCATGTCAAGGAAGAACGGACTTAAAACAGGCTTGTCGCGTAGACACCAAAAGGCAGTCCGTGTAGTAGCTCGCCTGTTGCGAAGACTAGACCAAGCGGGTGCAGCAATCGCAGTCGTAGGAGCGTTGGGACACAAGAGTGTGCATCAACGCACGCATCGATCGCCTTGAATAAGCAATCAAGTGATTGGTCAAGCAGTTCGGTGTGGAGTGACATACGCACAGATGCGTCAGAGCGAGCGGTTGGTCAATGGGCGCACACACACACTAGGTCGGGATAGTCGGTGCACCCGGTGGGCACGGGAATACAAGGCCGACTTACGGGAATTTTCGTCTCGTTTGGTACTAGTCCGGTCGAAGTGCAGAATTTTCGCCGCTAGTTCCCCTCTACGTTTGAGACAGTTAGGGCCCTTCAGAAGTTTGAACCCGAGTATGGAGGATGGTGATCGATGCAAGCATTGTGCGTTGGCTCACTAGCACCAAAATAACTTTTTTTTCAAAAATTTTAAATTAATTAGGGAGGTTGGATTTTTGCCTATCAGCGGGTCAAAAAATGTCAATAAGTCCACAGTTCACAAACAGTTCGTTCGTAAAGCACAAAGCCGGCTACGGTCGATTGATTATGACCGCCTTATGAAGGCCCGAGGAGCCTTGGACTGAATGATATAATAGCACTCTGAATGCTTAAGGTGAGTTGGGAACGCAACCAGTTGACAGGACGCGTCTGGCGACTTCGGACACTGGTTTTCATGTTTTTTAGGACACTATACTAACGAAGCGTGGCCAAGGGTGGTGATGGGTTGATCAACTTCATTCTAGTTAACTTGTAAGTTCAAGACAAAACTTGCCTCACGAAGGTGAGCGTGTCTGGCTTCGACAGTCGTACTGGGCTTAAAACCGTCCGCTGTGTAGCGTGATGAAGTTGGCGGTCAGACCATCTTATTCGCAATTCGCTAGACTGAGTTGACTGTTGCAAGAAAAGCAAGAAGGCTAAGACGAAGAACCGTAGGCTAAGACATAGTGTAGGATGCGCGCCAAACCACGCCGACAATCATGGCATACCGTAACAGGTATGTCACACAAACAGGTTAGTTGGTTCGATTTCCAATTTCGTAGATTGGTTGATTTGTACGGGACGAGAAAGAACTTCACTTATCCATCCTTGCTCCTATGCTCCTCGATAAGCAAATTGTTACACGGTTTATGTTTACCAGGAGTGGACCGAGTTGGCTTAAAGGAAACTTGGATAAAGCGACTGAAACACAGTGATGTAACATTTCGCTCCATATGTACTGTTAGTGAACTCTATGGATGGATTAGGCAAGTGACCAGGACACTTGTAGGGCAGGTTGCTCTCACGTATTTGCTGCTACCACACAGAGTTGAGTGATATGTTCCAACCTGAGCGAGTTGTAAGAACAAAGTTTTGTGCCATATAGCAGACTAAGCACTACATATTCTAACTGTAGCGATTGCCTCCTCTGGTGTGCACTCTTGCATTGGATGAGGAGGTCTATAGGGAAATATCCTCGTGTATGGTGAGTTTTTTGGGTCTCATCCAAAGCATCTGTAACGCAATGATGTTGAGCCAAATTTTGTTGAGATCTGTGATTAGGGGATTTTCCTGAGCTTCCTAACACTTCTACTGCTCTACGTTTTGGACTAATCCCAGCTCGCAGTACGACAGGGTCGATAAGACTGAGTGTTCAGATTCAGATGTGGACACAATGAGAAAAACTTCAGGATGGAAGTTTCTGTGAATGTTTTCCAAAAACCTTATTATTGTTCGTACTTTCTAATTGTCGTTTAGCGAGTTACAGGCAGATTTGAAATTTTTGCAGTAGGGTTCGTAAGCTCAATAGCACACATTATCGTGTAGTTTACTATCAACAGTGTGGTGAACGACACAGTTGTGTTGACAACTACATATGACGTTGAACGACAAGTTGTTTCACACGAACAATGGGTTAAAAACGTTCCGTTCGTTTTGTTGAGGTTTTACGTCTGCTAGACAGTTTACAGCTGGTCAGGTTTGAGTGTCTTCGACCAATAAGGACATAGGATTATTTGACACTGTAAAGCAATTCAGAAGTAAACAGTCAGAACAATAAGTGACCTAGGAGAGTTCTTTGTGTAACGTTGTTGACTTTCGTGAACTATTCCGATAGCCATAACTTCTTGACGTTCGACCCATGTTTGGTTGGATAATCCTGTGACAACCCGAGTCTATGTTCGTCGAGGGCGTGGTAATGATCATTCTATGACAGAACGGAATGACGGTCTCTGTCGAAAGTTTGAAAAACCCTATGTAGATTACACCAACTCAAAGTCCTACGTTGGCAGACGTTGCCTATAAGTCACAAGCATTCAGCAGATATAAAGCACGTGGAAATCTCTTAGAAAGGTCATGCTCTGTCTTAGTTATATGTTGGAAACTTGTTCTTGTTACCTTGGCCGGGAGTTACTTACCAAGTCTTACGTTGTCTTGGTGACAGAGAATGCAGAGATGTTGATTGGCAGCTTGATGGATCTTCTCTGGATTCACCTATGAAGATAAGTATGACCATGAGCTCTAGGGATCTGCCTTTATAAGATTGCCAGTTGACAAGGTAGGATTAAACTCGCTGTTAGATTTTGTGATAATTCAGCAGTACTGCTTCCCACCGGCTCTGGTTTGTGATGTTGATATTTAGATAGGTTCAATTAACATACCCTACGAGTGCTCAAAAGCAATTGTACTTACCATCTCCCGGGAGTGTCAGCAGTCGCTGCATCTGTTCCAGCGCATCCGACAGGAATTCGCAGTTATGACTTGCCACTTCTTCGCTTGATATGTACCCTTAACTCGCATTTTAAAAAGTCCTGAGTTCATCTTCAACTTTAGAACAAGCTAGTGATGATAACAAACCCGGTGCAATAGTGTGGCTGTGCCAGATGACGTTCTCGACAACTGCGAATTCGGCCTGCAGTGTCTGGTACCTGTCCAATTACTAGTGATGATCACCTTGACCATCTCATTGTTGTAACCAAAGTGAGATGATTTAATTACCACAAGTTTGCTGATCTGCAGGAGCTGTCCACCCTGTCTGGGGTCAACAACCGGTGTCATTGGGACTGTGATAGCTGAACTAATTGGACATAATTCTAACTGTGATCAGGAAATCGGATAATGAGCCACGTTAACAGTGTACTGATACTAGCTAACGTGAATTTAGCATACAAACTTTGCAAGTTGACTTACTTAGGAATATAAGTTAAGTAGGGTTCTTACTGTCTGTCATCTACACTCTAGCTCCACCTGTGATTAGGATGGATGTAGTGAGCGTTTACGCACACAAAGTTAGAGCCTTGTGACAGTCACTAGTTGTCAGGATTCATGTTTAGGTAGACATCGAAGTCACTCGTCACACATCTTGGTAACCGCGTTGATTATGTTTGTCTATTGAATTGACCAGAATCCAAGTTCGGCTGTGTGTCACCCATCTGTGTGTGTACCACTTTGACTACTTTCACGCTGGCGATACGGGCGCCTCACTACCACGGTCGTACCAGCAGCATACAGATTGGCGTGAAACCGCTGTTCTGCCAATGTGGGGTTTATCGATGCTGGCGAGCGACAAAACAATTTGACCTGTTTTGTGCGTGTGTGTGTCTGTGCTCCAACTTAATTAAACTCCGGTGATCAGACGGTCGTCATTTACCTATCTGTGAGAGCATGGTAGTCTACTAGTTACATTTGTGCATGTGGTAATGCTCACACACACACACACACACGTACGCACTTACGCGTGTCCAAAGAGCGGTCACACTTGGCGTTCGGCAGTTTGATCACATCAGTGTTTGGGGCGCGTTTATTTGAAAGTGCGATATCAACAATAAGAATAACAACAACATTTGTCGTCTGACCTGCTAACTAAACAAGCGAGTCTGTTCTGTTATCGGACTTGTCGTCGTTTTGCAGTATTGACAGACAGACCGAAGAAATATTCATATCAGACAAACCACACGTGTGTCATTTGATGTGATTTGGGCGACTGGTCCAGAGCAGGTCAAGACAGGGCGAACCTCAAGCAACTGAAAGATGGGTAGTATTGAACAGAGAACAGATGAAGTGTAGGAAAGCCAGCATCAGGGTTTGGTTAACTAGGAAGTCGACAAAAACAAGTTGTCCAGCTTGTGTGTGTGTGTGTGTTTCGATCGATCGACACACTGTTGAGTAGTTCACTAGTGCCGTGGCATTAAGATCCAATCTTGTTTCTAATATTTGGGATCATTGGTTCATCGTTATGCGTTGCTCAACGTTTTCGTGGAATATCGTACACCAACCACATTGACATAATCGGCTCTATTAACAAAAGAGACTGTAATATGTGTACATTCGACGGATTTCTCATGGGGTCTCAATTTTCAGCTGATATCCATTGTCAGTTTCTGTGGTTTTTTAACTTGCCAATCATATCAGAAGTACTCCTGTGTGTGTGTGTGTGTGTGTGTGTGTGTGTG
>QNGE01000425.1:175633-212535 GCA_008508345.1 Paragonimus westermani
GTCTGTCATTGGTCAAAACCATGGCAGACGGAGGTTCAAGGTCAACAGCTTTTGCACGCAGAGGACCGGCTTGCTACGCGTGACTAGCAACGCTTCGAGTGACTTAAGAATGACAGGTTTGTGATGACGCACCAACACCCGGAAGGCGTTTGTCGGGTCGACCACATGACCGGTCTCTAGCAGGTGTCTGGCGCTCGAAGAAGCCGGCTTGCGTTGTTTGGTAGGGTCGCGTCGCCTCACACCACGCATCAAGTCCTCGATATACTTGGGCACGTGTTCCTTCATTCTAAGACGCAGGGATCGATCAGTTCTGCCAATGTAATCGTCACCGTAACTGCAGGTGAACTGGTAGATACAGTGCGAAGTGGACAGCACTGAAGTCCGCGTCTTGATATGAGGAAGGGTGAGCGATTTGGTGCGACTGAGTAAGCGCAGTGTAGCTGCATTGTACGTCCTTTGGATGGCCTGCATCAGTCGTCACGTTAGAAACGACATATTACTATCTCCCTTGTACGGTAACTGCATGTACACCGGTTTCTTCGGGACAGACGTTTCTTGTGGGTTTATTAATTTAGGCTTACTGTGAAAGGCAATGAAACCTAGTGGATAACCGTTAGAGACCAAAGTGTCACGAATAATTTTCAGCTCGGCATCTAGTGTATCACCGGTACATATAATTCGCGCTCTGTGAAATAGACAACGAACCAACGAGCGTTTGTGTTGTATGGGTGAGAAACTGTTGAAATTCAAATATTGTCCTCCCCAGGTAGACTTGCGATGTACCGATCGACACACTGTACCGTCATTTCTTCGCTTGATGTTAATGTACAGAAAGGCGAGCGTGTCGTCCTTTTCAAACTCGGACGATAACGTTAGATTTCGGTGCGAGGAGTTCAATCAACCCAATAGATTTCCGATGGTCTCTTTGTCTTGTGCGAATACTATTATGTCGTCGACATATCGTCGATAAAGCGGGATGTCATGCAATTACAGATAAAGCTTATCTGGAAAACAGGTCCAGGAAAATTAAGATTTTCCTAACGGAAAGTTGTACGTCCTATATAGGAACGGATAGTTGAAAACCTGCCTTCCGGCTCATCACACAATTATTCCGCCATTACACTTTCGTTTTCAGTAACAATTTAAAGGGTATCTCAACCAATCAAACGGTCCCTTCACTTCTACAATAAGGAAAATGCAGTGAGGTAAACAAACAGAGTAGATGAAGAACAATAAAGAGAAGATGGGAGGAGTTTGGTATAAATATTGAATACATTTAGCTATGCATTCAGGATCGCGCAGGACCGTGCATTCATTATCTCTCAAAACTGAGATTGGCCATTCACAGACTTGACTGTTTCCACCTAGTTTTGGTAACAATGCAGTTGGACAACGGTGGAAACCTAATGAGTATCAGTCACATACATATCATCACCGCACTCGGTGAAAGCATTAACCGCAACCTCATAATGTACCATTTTCCCAAATGCATGCAAAAACTGCATCTTGATCCTACGAACGAACGTGATTCTCATGGCCACGTGGGTGTTGTGAATGATACTAGGGACAGAACAGTTTACGCAGTTCCGTCAAATGACGATGTGAACGACCCAGTAGGATAGCCATAGGTTAAAGAAAATTGAGAAGGATTATGCACATCTGAATATGTGCGCGACAGTTTGGAAAGAAATGGCAAGTCGGAAGATTGTTTCTGTTTCATGATTACCAGTGTAAAAGACAGAATAATGAGCAGGTTAGAAATCCAATCGAAACATATCACGCATACAAAATATGCACTGCAAAATACAACAGAAAACAATTGACCACTATCAACAGTGAGAAGTTGTGAGTGGCTACATTCTACCACAGTGATCCAGATGATCAATCGGTTTGATGTCTCAAACATATGGGTCATGCCTGCACTTGAATTCAACTAGCGATGACACAGTAAACACAGACTCGGATAGGTTATTCTAAATCGGGTACACTCGAATGCCAAAACAGTGTTCTGTGCAAGCCAGACAATCCATGTGATGTAGGATTAGAAAGACACAACGGGGTGGTTATTCTCACTGAACACAAATATGCTGTTTGAGGGATGCCTAGGTTGATGGTCGATCCTATACAGCTCCTAATGATATGCTGGTGGGGCGCTGAGAACTGGCCCAATTCACAGAACCGTTTTGGAGAAAGTAGAAGACGTAGCCATGTGACCCGTTCTGTTGTCCAAAGTTGCACATTCGTAACAAGAATAGTGTTCTTTACTAACTTGGGATGACAATCGTGGATATTCAACAAGAGATGGGGATGCACTAGAGAACTGACCAGAATAGTGGAACAGTTTGAGTGACACCACGCGAAAGCGGTCTGGTGAGTAATCCATGTGCCGAGTCGAATTTCTTGACCAGTTCTCCGCCTCACATAGAGTAATATGTGCAACCCAAATGACTGAGGTGCATCAGTTTACATATAACTGTGTTAAACGAGAGCCGATAGTGTGCAACGCTTAAACCAGTCCCTAGTTCCATACTTTGTCCATTGTGCGCCGACTTTTAGCGTCACTAGTGTATGGCAACAACGGGGACTTGACAGGATGTGGGATTTCGGACAAGAATAGCATAAGGAATGGGGATTCTGTTATGGAACCGATGTGGTACACGGTAGACTGCACACTGTCAGTTTGAAAAAGCTGCATTCACTTTGACACTGAAGTGGTGATGTTGGAGGTTTTGGGTGAGTCACAAGAATGGGGGCATTTTGTATGCTATACTTATCAAGCTATATGCAGAGCGTCAGGTGTTCATTTCTTTCTATGACGTTGGAGAATTCTGGCGAAATTACAGCAATTGGCTTATCTCCATCAACTGCGTTTGTTTTTGTTTGTGTGTCCTTGTTTGTGTTTGTCTTTCCGAGCAACAAAGAAATTGGTCACACACAAGAATATCTTTCGAAACCAGTGTTGATTGTCCAGCAACGGTGTAGATCAACTGAATGGTAGCTAATCAGCCTACCTGCAGCCACCCATCGAGGAACAGACTGCGAGTGCGTTTGGCGAAGGTAGGTTAACTCGACTATGCTCCGATATATCTATGTTTTACTAGGTGTCAAGCAAAGACCTCCGTCGTCTGATAAACCACTCCTTTTCAGCTTGTGGTCAGCGCGGCTTGTTACCTATTCTCTCCCTCATTTGTGTAGACTTGCTATACTCAAGAGGTTTTCTTATGATTCGCGAGGAGCTGTTTTCCTAGTTCTACATAGACTACGGTAACATATGTTTTTATATTGAAATAATTCCTTATGTACGTTTTGCGATCTTTCTTTCTGGTCTAGGACTTACCAATACACAGTTTATTTTTTGTTTCCCAGCCATAAGTGTTTCACTTTTACGCTGTCGTATCATCTGGCTACCTGATATTGACTGGTTTGTCTACAAAAGGCCTTCGTTACACGACCTACAGTTTCATTTCTTCGAGTTAACGTTGGATACGAGGCGTGTGGGCGGAACCACAAGTAGTGCAGCAAAAACCAGTTGTGACAACGTTTGTCCACAAGATTCTTTTGGCTCCGGCTACTGTAACAAGTCAGTTTCGAAACGGGTGCCGCAAACCATGTTCATGTACAGTATTCGGTGAAACCCGTATTTAATGGTGTCTTTCTCGAAGGTACCATAATAGTTAGAGCGTTCTGTAACCTAAGAGTTAACCGCACCATGACTACCACGTATCTGTTAATGTGATAAATTAAAAACGTTGGACATGTGATGATGGTTACGTAGTCGACAGTGCTCGAATGCAATGCGTGGCGTGCCAAGCATGTGCAGTGGCCAAAACACTCGATCAAAATTGACCGTCAATAAAAGTTTATGATATGCAGAAAACGTGAATGACGATCGTATTAAAGTCCATGCACATGTGGGCATAGATATGCAGGCGCAAGTGTTTTTAGTTGTGTCTACTGTCAAGAATCCATATACACCAGGTATGGAAATGAGACCCAGCGAGCGAACGACCTGCAAGGTTTTTAATTCAACCCACTTTCTTGCTACTGTCATGAGGTTTGTGTCAGTGATATCAACCCTAAGCAGGTTGTCAAGTACACTGAACTTAGCATCGGTGACCACACTGGCACGGTGGCCAGTGTGTCGAATCAGTCAAATGATCCTTCGTGCAGAAGGCGAAATGGTGCAACTTATAAACCTCGTTACAAACGGGTTAAATGTTTACTTGAGGAGACCTATCGAAACCTGCTCGAGGTTTTTTGCTCAGTGTTTTGAAAGAAAGCCGACTAATCTACTGTCCGGAAACATGATTCTGGTCGCAAGGTGATAAAACATAACATTGAGGACAGGAAATGTCAAATAGTGCAGGTGATCAGAGCCGTCGGTTTGCACCCAATGATCTGACAACTACTAAACTGACAAAGAAATTCTGGGACATGTAGTATCCTTAGACCACCTCGAAAAATAGTGAAGTATTTGTGACGGTTTTAGAAGACGATGGCTGAGGAGATGTGGAGACACAGCATCAAGCAAATTCCTAACTAGACGTGGAATCAACTTCATTTGGTTGAGGGTACCGGATGAATGAGGTCATCATTTTAAACCGCTAAGCGGTGTAAATAATAAGAGAAATGATTACATGTAAGAGATTGTTGTGACATTTAGACAATCGAAATATGTGACTTTGTTTAGGTGTTGATCGACAAACACAAATCGAAAACAAACGGATGACGTATTGTGCTTCTTCATTGAGACTGACTGTCATTTCGGTGCATTCTGAAAGAAGGAAATGTTCTTACTTGCTGACCACGATGCAATATGATTGAAACTAGCTTGAAGATAACTATGTCAGAGCTGTCGTTACAGAAACAATAAATCATTAGACCTTCAGTGCATTTGGGTAGCAAGCTTGAGGTGCACCCGGAAAACTACAATCAAAAACGCAAGAATAAAAATGTCAGTGAGAACCATAAAAGAAACAACCGAAGTTGGACTTCATACACATAGTGACTCATTTACTCAAGGAAGCTCAGGTGAATACAAAGTGTCTTGGACGGTCATTTCACGGTAGCTCATTCTCCACACTTGATACGGTAGCTTGCCTAGTTCACTCCACGCAAGTGAAAAACGTGCAGCTGTCCATGACCTTTTAAGATTGGGTTAAACACACAAGTCAAGTATTGTCGATAGAATGATACGACTCCGAATGTTTCACAAACCTGGCATTCAATTCTGATCTTTCACACAATTAGTTCACTAATCGTAGTCAATTTACTTGTCACAATAGTCAGTTCCCAACTCAGATAACTGTGGTGTTCTCCAGAATGCAACCTAGCTCTCGCTTTCACAGTATTCGTTTGTGACCGCACGTTTTTAAACAAGCCTGCAAAAGTTATGCTGGTAGGTAGCAAAAAACGTGCGCTAGCTTCTTCCCTTGTTTTACTGCATTGTTTACCCGAGTTGTTGAGTTGGTCACATTTATGTAGACTGTCTCTTACAGCATCGATGTGTTATTTCCACTTACATGAGACAGTCCATATATAAAATTTTTAATCTTTGTGCCTACATTAATGTAAAATGATTAAGCCTCAATTTAAATTATTCCGGTTAAATATTTAGGGACATTCCACTAATTAACACTATATAGTCGCTTCACGACAATTGTTCCCACTAGAGTTAGAAAGTCATCTTTCTACGTTTGGTGACTAATGTGTCTTTCCTTATAATTCAAGGGTGCTACCCCACTGGACGTACAGTCCGCCCGCTCCTTTCCAGGGTGTACCGTCAAGGTTTCTTTAAGCTACATGCCAGATTTTTGAAGCATTCACTATGGTTTTGTCAGATTTTTTGTGAAAGATTTCACAATTTGTTTCTTTCACTATTCTAGAATGTGTAAAACTTTGCAACCAAAATTCTGTCCGACATAACGTCTATTTTGAAACCCACTGAATGTACATCTTTAACTAGACTCAGGTATAAATTCCAGGTTGATCTCTTCCTCCGTTTTTCATCACTTAGCTCGACTTCTGCATAAACCAAGAGATCTTATTCTCGACCCAAAGATATCGCCGAAGCTATAGTTCTCTTCTTCCGATACTGAGTTTGGTTACCCACTTCACTGCCCAAGAATTTCCCTCCCACTATTAGTGTGAGGTTCGTACTCACCTTAGGTAAAAACCATTAGGCAAAAGCGTGAGTATGTAGAAACCTTAACTTTCATTGCTGTGGCCCAGAAAACGTAGTAATGGCAACCTGAAATAGTGCCCACAAAGCTATAGCGGTATCGAAGTGTTAAACTTTTTTCAACTGCACTCCGCATTATTTTCCTGTTACTGATTAGACATTCGATTCCCGAAATTTTGTCTGCAAATAACTAGCATAGTTTCCGGTCGTCAGTCTACCCCCAGCACGCCTGCAACAGCATTGGAAGTGGCGCCATCATTGTAGAGCCGTGGACAAGGATGATGTCATCGCTACACACAAACTAACACAGGCTGTCAATCTGACTGCGGTCGTCATGTGGAAGTCAGACAGCCAGCGAACAATCGGACATGCCAGAACTCTCACGAGTTGGAGAAACAAATGATACCTTGGTCAAATTCTGCTAAGAACGTTCGGTAGATGACAAGTATGCAGCCGGTCGATAAGATCCAACCAGGCATGTGCTAACCTGGCTACTCCAGCCACATCCACTAATCCAGACGCACGGATGTTCAGTCACTGTGGCAACAGGCACCGGTCAAAAAGTCTACGATGCTGGTGGCTTGAAGACTGACACACGCACATTTCATTATGAACTATGCGATGGAGATGCAGGCCAATCAACATCAAGGGTCAGAAGTCAGTGAAACACTTTGACGATGGTTTATAACAGTGGTTGAACGAAACACTTCCGCTTTGAATGGAAAATAATTTGTCCTGAAACCAGCGGTTTATCTATCTAATCTGAGTTGAGTGATATTAAAGCAGTGACTCGTGTATGACGGTCGCGCAGTTGATCTAAATGCGTCCAATGAATGCAACAGTAGTTTTTCGAGGGACCCATAGCGATACACAACCAGTAAATATCAGTAGGTAATGAAGGTGGAAATTTCGGTTGCACAGAGTGGGTATACAAACCTTACATAACAAGCGAAATAATACCACTAGTATGATTTGGGTGAAGGGTAAAATTACACATAATCCGGTCAGTGAAACGGCAAACGGGGCAACCAAAAGTGAGCAAAACATGTGGACTACGAGAGACTCAACTGACCAGTCTGTTAAGTGCAGCCAGTCCGCTCGACTGTCAGTTAGGGGACCAGCTGACTGGCAGTATTATGAGAATAAGTCACGACAGAATAGTTTTGGTAATATTCTATCATACTGATGTCCAGTATCAAACCTTCGACGTCACGGACCACAAGTACGTCGGGCCTGAGGAATGAAGCCGTCTCGGATACGCGTAACACATCGGAGATCGCGCAGCCAAGGTTACGTAGCCTTTTCGCCTGGTTCTTGACCATGTGGTTGTGTCGAACACAACGTACGTCGTTTGTTATCCAGCGCGATTGAGGAATATGAGTGAGGCATTCTGATTGGCCGCTGTTGCCACGACAGAGAAGTGAGTGGTCAGTTCGGTCAGTTCACCAATGGTGGACCCTAATCCGTAGAAAACCGCATCGAAGCTGGATGTTACTGATGGAAATCCTTGGTAAAGTGTGACCAGAACGGAGCAGTAATGATCTGAGAGCGGTCAACTTTCTGAAGACGGTGACCATCCAGCATGTGATGGGGTTTGTTCATTTATGTCTCATGAGCTTCGTCCTTGTTCGTCACTATCACACCCTGAACACCTACTGAGATTCATCTCTCGAGGTGACTGGGGAACTTAGATAGGTCACTGTGTTGAGGGAGTTCAGTAAGTGGAGTATCCGGACCGAAGTGGAAAGGTGCGTCAGTAATAATTGGTCGTGTTATTCGTGTGATCGTCCAAAACCACCGTAATTCTCATCCTTTGATTTTCACCCCTACCTAGTTCCAAGGTACTGGATACGGCTACAAACTTCTCCATATGTCGCAAAAGGTTCTTTATAAGGGGCGTCAGCCTACGAAAGTAGGCGAAACCGCTACCCACAATAATGTGGTTCTGGTAGTTAAACTCCGTCTGCTACCAACGCGGGTTCTGCTATCCAATTGGTTGACTGTCAGACTGACTACATGTTCAACATGTCCAGACCAAGTTGCGAGCAGTTGCTGTCTGGCAGACTGAACGGAACTGAACATAACATGACCAAAGTCAGACAGACATACGGACGCATGCGGATCAGAGTAGTCAACCTAAGGCTCACAAGTCCGACATGTCTTCAGTGAGGGTGAAACCATCGTTTCTTAACCGCTGTAACGCGCAACCGAAACCAGCGAGCGCGCACGGATTGAATTTGAGTTGTGTAACGGGACGTGCTGCTGTGTTGTTGTGGATACCGTTTTGGTTTGCGTTTGTGTAAGTCGTGTGCATGGCTTACTGGGCCTTTGGCTCATGCTTGTTTTGTGTTGTTCCTCTTTTCAGAACTGTTGTTCGAACCCTTACTTCGGAAGAGCGCTGTCCCCTGGTGCGTCCACGTTGCCCGAAGGTTGGTCCGCTAAGTCACGAGCATCCAGAGTAGAGTCGGCTGGCCTGCATGTTACACAGCTATGAGAACACCTGCATTTACAAGCTGAACGGCTCCAGAGAAGTCAGTTTGCGAACAAACGGTAGTTGCGAGGACCGCATTAGGCGCCTTAGCCCGGAAATACGTGAACACGCCCACCATACCCGCAACCAGCACGTCGGCCTGTGATCTCAGAAATATGTTGTGCCCGTTTGCCCACCGACCCGCTTAGATGGTGTGCCGGCTAGGTAAGCCTTTTGGTCTGGACCGGATTTTGTCGCCGTCCTCTTCATGCGTACAGTATGCTCAAGACGTCAGATTTTTTTCATGCTGAGTGCCATGCTCCGCCCTTTCTGTCGAGTTATTAAAACGGGTAGATAATCACTAACGCCATGGTATGACTTCTTGAAGAATTTCTGTAGCTCCCAGAGCGGCAGCAGCACGACCAGCGTGAAACCATTCAGTTAAAGTTAGTTGGGGTAATGACACGGAAACTGACGGTTTAGCAGAGTTATGCATTTTCTACAACAGTGATCAGCCAACAGTATAATGGAATTTACCTATTAACCCTACGAAGAGATCACGTCCGAAGCTTGGTTACTGCCTTAGCAAGACCTGTTCATTGAGGGTTAAACAAACTTGAAAGATGGTGTCCGAGTTCGACTAGTCGTGTACAACCTTGATCTGGAGGAGCAGGCTCAGTAGTGTAACTGCTTCGTATCGAAGAACCCAGGCGGATGCAAATTGGCAGACACTGCAGCTCCTGGCCCGAAAATTCAGTGATCGTACTTTTCGAACTATTACGGCTTAGCAATGATCAAGTTAAAACGTCATTTTGGGGGGGGGGGGCTCAAACCAATATCAGGTGTGTATTTTCGTACACGCACCATACCGAGGATAGGAAGGAATTCGGAAATGGCTGAAGTCAGTAGAAAATAAATACCAACTATTAGTGAATCTCAAAAACAACCCTGGATAGATTGAAAACAAAACAAATAAATAAACAGACGTCGATGTGTGTCATCAAGAATTAGGAAGTATCTAAACAGCGAATTCTTCGTGAGGCCGCCGAGTCTGTGTTGACATTGTAGAGAATGGGATTTTAAGCGAGTTGGCCAGGTCCGAATTCCCACACGCCGAAGGTGCGGAAAATGCCAACACAAAGATATTTGCTGTAGAATAGCATCCTAGTCCAGGCGTTTCTGGAATCGTTTCTGTATCTTGTTAGACAGTCGAAACACGCTAAAGCCTGACCTACATATCCCCCGCTCAGTTAGTCTGTGGGTGCTCTTTGGGTTTACCCAGAAAGATGATAACTCCACGCACAGCAAGACCCATCAAATTCGCGGCTCATTGCAGGAGACGACTCCGATTGACCCCATCAAGAGAACAAACGACGTCAGCGTACGTGGACCATCGCCTGTCAACTTGATGTACGCGGGTGCCCCTGGAGGACCTTTGTGGTTACCGTATACAGGTTCTTTTAGTATACTCATATGCTACGACAAAACTTTCGTGTCGGAGCTCAAAGTTAAATGTGACGTTATCTTTATCCTCAGAATGAAGCAAGCGTTTATCGAGGTGCCTGATGTAGGAACTGATTCGCGACCAGCAAAATCCTCTGTGACTAATACTTTACTGGACGATTGTGCAGATTCGGCTGCGGTTGCGACCCCACCATTCTCGTTGGTACCAAACCGCCAGAACGGAAGTGGTCAAGAGTTGCGGAGGCCATTGCGATCTGCAGCTTATGCTGACGTCTGCTGCAACATAATAAATTCTAGATGACTTTATCTACATTCTGTTTCTGAAAAAAGGAAGCTTTGTCCCTTTGGACACACCGGAAGCGGAAATCCCGTGAGGTTATCGTCTCCCGTTAATGAGCACTGAATATTTTAGATACTGCGAGTTAACCATTCGTCACCTGTGTGGGACGCTGACGTCCTGCACTGTAGAACAACTAAGAATTCTCCAAGGATCATGATCAAGTGTACGGTTCTCCCAGGTTGACTGTCACTTGCCTTTTCGCTTGTCTTGCTTACCCTTTCAAACTACTTACCTCCAACCCAATTCAGTAGTTGTTCTTTCTCCTTACATCGACCGTAGCGCAAGCAGTGTGCAAGAGTGAAGTGGATCATTCGTGTTCGTGCTAACGGTTTGAACTAGCTGAAACACTACTAGACTGTCAAAGTCAGACCTCTGGTTGACTTCTGGGAGGAAGCAGGTCTATAACAACCACATTTGTTTATTACTGACTATGTTAAGATTTCGATTGCTATTGGTACTCTTCTGTTTCGCAAATTTGTATGTGTTTAAACGTTGTTTGAACTAGTTGGGATGTTGACAAGTACCGAACACACGTACATACGACTCACACTCACACGCTCGCCTATTGTTTCGCTGTATTATGGTTTCGTCTTATTACTCTCTCACTCGCAGGTCGGTTTCGCGTATCGGCAGTATATTGTTTGCTTGCTCATGGCGTTATTCTAACCCGATGTCTTTTGGTCCGCAAACACAAGTCGACACCGACACATTCGGTAAACAATCTTTAACTGACAACACAAATCACGGAGTGTAACAACACACCCACCTGCCAGGTGTTGGGAAACATGCTCAGAGGTCTTCTAGCAAATGATGAACACCACTCTAGGTGGTTTAACGTGTGGGATGACTTACTTGGGTGACATTATCATTGTTATTGCTACGACTGACAACCATCAGTCACATCTTGATTCTGTTTTTAAACGCAATAAAGAGTGTAATTTCCATGTTTAGCCTCGGAAATGTACACTCTGAATGGAACGTGGTCACTATCCATGCTAGGCTCAATCGGTCTTGGACATGATGAACTGTTACAATACACGTTCGTGATGCACGTGCAACAACGAATGGTGTGTACGCGTGTAGTGAGGACGGACGGTCGCACTATACTACCTACACCACCACTATTAAGTAGCGAGGCGACAGCATCATTGGGGGGCAGCTTCACATGGAATGGCTTTTGCTACATGCGGGAACTGAGACTTGGTGTCCAAAGCGACCGGAACATCCTCAGATCAGTGTTGTGTGCAAATGAGTGTTTTTGTTCGCGGTCTGTTTGAGACGCATAACTCGTGTATTGGTTTCCCCAAATAAACAGCCGCCTTATGGGTTCATAACACACGATGGATTTTCTATGACTGTATTCAGAGATTTACCAGCTCCCATCCCTACGTATCATGCAAACTTTGATTTCCAATTTGCTTCTACCCACTACTATCAACTAAAACCACCTACAACTCATTTTGCGACAAATACTTCGAAGTACAGCATAGAAGCTGTTGTCTTTATTTTCCACAATGGTTTATAAACACTAATCTCAAGTGTTTCACTCATGTTTCATTCAACGGAAAAACCTATGGCCACACAGTTGAAGAATCTTCCTCGTTTATAAATACAGTTAGAATTGCCTGTAAAATGTCGCCCGGTAGGGGATTTATGTTATCTACAGATCACAGGCATTTTCTATCAATTTTTGACGCAAAATTGCACTTGGGTCCACGTCGCCACGCGATTATAATGAAGCACTGCAATTTTACTAGGATGCAGTTTTCAAATCCAGTTCGACAAACATCGAGTTTTGGTATGCAGATGCTAAATCACGTCTCATGAAAGAGCGGACAGTTACAACTTCTATTGAAGACTCAGTCGTTCAGTCAACATCGGTGGGTGATGGCGTTCGGAGAATCCTTTCGCCCTCAGTCGTCACTTCTAAAATGATTGCCAAGACAACAGAGAGGATTGTACTATTGCAGCACATAATACAGTATTTTCAGAATGGTTGGCCACATGAGTTGGTGAGTGAAGAATATTAAAAACTTTCTCGCCGTGAGGATTCATTCACTGTGGTTAACGGAAGTTGTTGTTGGCAAATCACCGAGTGCTCTCGACAGTTTTACCTCAACGCATGATATGACATTCACATTCGAGCAATCCTGGCACCCCTCACACAAACCCAGTGATTTGCACCTATATTTAGTTGCCGGCGTAGTGATGACGAGAGACTGCAGTATACTACTCACTCCGCCACTATTCAGTAGTGAGTTAAAAGCATAGACTTTGACATCGAAATGGCCGCGAGGAGAATAAAAGTAGCATTGTCGAATGAAATGGTTCTCGGTACATAAAGGAACTGAGCATTTGCATGCATAGCAACCGCGACGTTCTGAGACCAGTCTTGAGCAGATGAGTGTTTTTGTTTGTAATCTTGTTGAAGTGCACAACCCATGTATCGGTTTTCCAAACAAACAACCCTTGCGGCATCCACGTTCTTGGATCCCAACACCGGTAATCGCCAACCAAATCCAAACAGTTAGTTTGAGCTCTACGGTGTTGTGAGATGGCGGCGAGAATGCTTGTTTATCAAAAACTGTTCTTGTGATCTATGTCTGAAGGTCATTGGTCTTGGTTTCGATTTGATTTTGCAAATGCGTCAGACGAAATCGTACTTATCAACAGTCGGTATACATTCGAATAGCCCGTGTGAATATGCACAACATCGGCAACTCTTTCTCATTTTCTAAGATTGCCAGCTTGATGTATTTGAGATTTCAGCAACCGACAACTGTCCATTGTTCAGTTCGCTGACTTCTCCAGAATTTTGTATCAACAGTGGCATTTATCATACGTTTATGCTTGCTCATCACTTAGTATACCGACCAATTTGAGACGATGGCTAGAGATCCCGTTTGGTGCAACTCTACCGAAAGTTCTTCCAGCGGACGGAAATGAGCGGACATGAAGCGCAGCTGAACCGTTATCATAGTGCATATCCCAGATAATTCCTATGCGAAGACGTAGGATGTGTGGAATATGCATCACATCGGACAGTTTTAACTATCAGACATCACTGTCAATAGCAAATTATTGTCTACGGAGTTCGAGCTGGGGACTTTAGTGGTACATACCATGTCAATCAGTTGAGGCCACTGGCTGTTATGAGCCGGACTTACGAAAGGCCCAACGATAAACCACAGATAGGCACATCGCGCGGTAAATTCTCATTAACACTCACACACTCTCATCGAGTTCACCACCCAGTCCGCTGTCTGTGTTAACCCCAGAAAGTAATCTTATAGTCTCCGATTAAGACGTGGCCAGAGTTCTAATCCCGGATTGGTAAGCATATGTACCATTGACCAATCCCAGCAAGAACGAAACCCTAGGATAGTGCTTCTTTTCGAAACAGCCTGACTGAAACGTCTGTGGGAATGTGACAGGTGCGATCAAGTGTAAATGATGCTCAATTTGTGATGAAGGAATATGTTATGGTCGTGTTACCGCTGTGACAAAATGAGGTGACGTGCTTTTGCCCGGTCACCTGTCTACCCATAGTGGACTTGCTTGCCGTTGACCGTCTGGACGCATCAGATCAATAGGTTTCTGCTTTCTGATTGGTTGATCGTCAAACTGGTCACAACCAGGGTTACCACGACGGTCGTTTTGTCCCCGATTTGGGTGGCACAATCCAGCGTGCGCTCCGACAGATCCTGCCCTCTATTCCACGAGTTTGGTCGGGTTGCAACGCCTCGGTTGTGCACAGGGGTTTGAGGTTCAAAACAGTTGAGTGTAAGGGTGTCGTCGGACACGCAGGTCTTTTATGAGGTATGCAAGATATCCGCACCAAATGTAGTACGAATGAAGTTGAATAGTTTGGGCGTCGTGTTTAACATGTTATTGATATACAGATTGGGAATAACACAACGTTTCGAGCAAGTTGTAATACTCAATCTTTTATGAGGTAGTTGAGTTGACAACGTTGTCTCTATTTCGAAAAATCCCATCGAGTCATAGAACAAAGTGTAGCAAACATGTTTTCGATAAAATCTCATCCAGGTTGTCATGTTGTCTTTCAGTGATTGGTTCAGAATACGTGTCATCTTCTAATGGCAACGAAATGTACATTAATTTACACTAGAGACACATTCCCCCTTTACTCACGGTGTTGTATGGCCCAGTTTACAAATCGCTCTGGGTGGTCATTTTGCAAGGTTAACTTGTTTAGGAGGTACAATTAACCGGAAGTCGTATCCTGTGTACAAATTTTTAAACAGCGGCTTCAATCACGATCTCATTACCATGTCACTGTTACCTCCTATGTTACCGGACTGTGCATTCGTTCTAGCACGACTCCGATCCTGTGTCTACCGTTGGAAGACAAGCTGCCTTTTTCCTTGTATACTTAGTTACTTGTTCCTATGGTACTAATTAATTAGGCCACGCGACCATACCCTTATCTAAGCGTATTCGTGACTATCATCCAACCTGGATCAATAGTGAAGTCACAAAGGTGATCACCAATGCAATTGCGGTAGACTTCATTACTTCTAACTCTGCCGTCAATCCATCCACCTCGTTTTTGTTTAATCTAGCTGCTGCACTGACTGTCTTGGTCATTAGCCCGTTGACTTCAACGATTCGTATACGGATTTGAGGCTGGGAACAAAAATCATGTGGATCTTGTCAGTTAGTCCGATTTGATATCCAGAAGGCCTGGGTTGATGTGAAAGATGATCTTTGAAAACATGGTATTGCACCGCTCTTTAGGATTGTAACATACACCAATAACAGAGTAGGGTTACGATAGGAAAAAAGTTTTAAGTACCGATATAATAACACTCTGGTGCGATTTGTAGAAAACAGCTAACGACCTCAGGCCGACAGTAGATACAGCGAGTAATAACCCTATAGGAAGAGAACTGATATCGAAGTGTAGTCCGAGAACGGAGCTTGTAAGGCTTCCTGTTATGATCTCACCGGCCGTTATCAGATGTCAGGATAAGATTAACTAGGATAAGAACTATTTAATGAGACCTGGGCTAAAATAAAGTAAGTGAATTATTCAGAAATTGTACGCATTCAAGTGGATAAAGGGCAAGAATTTCAAGTCGCCATCTTTTAGATCGTATGTCGCACGCCGGTGACCATTCTGTTAACTGTGCCGTGAGTACGCTCAATGTCGAGCGTCATTTTTCATTTTGAGAGTTGGGAACCTTTTTTTCTCGCAGTCTTGTAATGAGGAGCGAAAGATAAGTTAGGCGACATCCAGATGTCTAGATCTTCCTTTGGGTCGATGCTCGTTATTTCTACTACGCTGAATGCACAAAAACAGTTAAGAAGATATTGCCAGTGTCCTTGTGACGGTTTTTGTATACTCCATTTTGTTCATCACGAATAACTATTACCACAGGTTGTATTGTATCTATCAGTTTGGCCTGACGACGATAAATGCAACGCACTTCCGAGTAAACCCCATTGAGCAAACTTCTTTTTATTCGACGACGTCGGCGGCTGGTAGTCGGCTAAAACAAACCACTGTTGGATCAAATTCCAACTCCATTGTTTAGCAAAATCAGCTACGTTTGGAACACCCGACAAATCCCGGATACAATTGAACGATCCGTGAACATTGTTTATTCGTGGTGAATCCATTCCTTGATATCGCTTGTTATTTTACATTGACACCTATTGTAGTTGTTTTTCCCATTAAAAGTTAGTGGACGCCACTTAACATATTTTGTATATTTGACCATCTTCGAAATGTCACATTCGGATGATGAAATTGACAATGATTTCAATGAGACACCCAGTAGTATTCGGCCTGTCGATTTTGGTAGTTCTAATCCCCGTCTGCAGTTTAGACAAATCGAGAATTTGTTCAGAACTCATAGGTTCGAATCTCAGCCTGTGACATATTCGTACGCAGTCCAGCTTATCCTAACGGAAATTGTGGAGGAAGTCTGTGATTTCATCCACGGACGCCCACTTCGCACACCCATAAGGCACCCTAAAAGGTGACTTAGTAAGTAGAAATGGACCGTAGCAACAGCGAATTAACTTTCTGCCAATAACGACATGGGAAATCGTGAACGGTCGCAGCTGCTTCGACGTATGAAACAGTTGGTTGAACCCCACGAAGTGAGTGTTCCTAATTTTCGACAGCGCTGGTTGAAGTGTCTGTCTCCGCCTAACCAAGAAATATTAATATTTTTTAACTCCATCCTGTCCATCGTGGGGCTAGCCGACACTATTGATAACATGTCGGAAGTTAATCTATCTTCACAGCTATTGCATTGCTCGCCCCACCCCAGCTGCCAAGTGACTCGTTCGCCGAGCAGTCAGCTGAACTCGCACTGCAGATGCGACAAATTCCCAGTTATATCTGCCGTATAAAGGAATCATCATCCAACACTCTTTCATTCAGTCGTTGGCGTTCTTATCCATTGGCTAGGAATACATCATTGTGTTGGTAACACCAAAGCTTCGGTTACCGTGTAAGGAAGAATCCACATCTTCGGCCAGCGAGCAGAGACATTTGTTGCTAGTCTAATTACAACTTTTCGCTTCTACTTCATATCAGATAAGTCTAATGGCATTAGATTTCCTACTGATACCGCATCCGAAGTGAGTGTCATTTCACAACGAGCGGAAACGATTACTTTAACTAACTCGCTTTCACTGCAGGTAGCTAGTGGAGGTTGAATCGACACATGCTAAGTCACATTTGGCCAAGGGTTGTGACAACAATTTCGTTGGATAGTCATAAATACAACTGTCCAAAATATAACCAGTGGTGCTGATTTCTTGTCAGTTTTCGAACTTAGTGTCGATGTTTAACAAAATAATCCTCTGGACCATACAACGCTGCTATTGGTGCGCGGCAAATAGGCCAAAACTAATTCTATTATTTTGCATTCACCCATACCTGAGACTGTACGCAGGTTTCCTATGTTGCTACAAAGTTACCCACAGCCCACAGCTCCTTCGCACCACCCCGTCACAGTTGGACGGGAACTGGTTAGTCACTAGCTGTCTTACTGCCGTCCAACCGCGCCGACTAACGCCTGTAAAACTGAAATCTGCTAAAGCTGAGTTTAACCACATGTTTGAACTGTGTAATCTCCGGTCATCCAACAACTGCCAATCAGCGCCACCAGGCATGTTTCCTAAAACCTTAGGTGTTTGTCATCTGTGCGGCAGTTTTCGCGCACTCAACGGTGTCACAGTCCTCGATCGTTATTCTCATATCCACTACTGTTCTCTCAGTCTGGACACCAAAGGCATTTTTTTCTAAAATTGATTTGTGTGCTCATATCACCATATTCCTGTCTCTTGATGATGTTTCGAAAACAGCGGTAAAAAATTCTTTCGGTATTCTCGAATTTCTACGAATATCATTTGGCCTACGCAATGCTGTTCAGGCCTTTCGACATTTCGTGGATCTGGCATCTCCGTTCACTGCTCAAACTCTTCCCAAATTCGAAACTACTAGCATTCCCTCTAAGCATATCCTCCGCGTTGGATCACCGGAATTTTTTAGGACATTTTATCGATCCAAACGGTATCTGATCATTTCATTCAAAGGTTACAATATTTCTTTGTACATGAATCCAACAAAAACTGAGGCGTTTTATTGGTATGGTTAGGCACTATCGTCAGTTTACATCACACTGTACACACATTTTACCGACACTAATCGATCTTCCACACGAATCAAGGAAAGACGTTGTCTGCAATCCCCAAGGGCTCCATGCGTTTGTAAAGCACGTAGCATGATTTACACAAACCTCCATAACACAGATCAGTGGGGGGAAACACTGCTGGGGAAAGATGAAAATAACTACAACTTGTTAGTGTAAACGGGTTGGATTTGACGAAGTCGTCGATACGAGGCCAACCAACGATTCGCGGAAGGTCGCGATAATCATGTCTACAACTCGAGCAAACTGGCTCGTCAGCGCAGTGACCAATCCGGACGGCACTCTGGCGTAGTGTCGGATTTTGTTCTAACAAGCATCGGATTCAAACAAGTAGTTTAAGTGTGGCACACCTTAATCGGAAATAAACTGCAGACGGAGCCGAGGCCACTAATGAGAAAGTCGAGGCCTCGACACCGATTGTGATTCTTCATTTTACTAACGTATCTTGTGTATAAAATAACCAATAAAAACTTAATAGAATCGATATTTGTTTTGTGCCACAAACCCTGTTTTTGCTTTCATTTCTGGTGGTAGCAAGTTTTCGACAGTTAGCCCAATTTGAGAATCTTGTCGATCAGTTGTGTGATTACTAATCAACCAGTGCTGACAACCTAGGCTGGCTAAAAACTAAATTCAGTGATATAGCTCATGGGTTTATCATGACTCCGATCAACAGCCGGCGTGCTATTACCAAGCAACACCTGCAATCGTTAGGAGGGCTTAAATCAAAAAACGTTGTAATACTTAAGTCTCATAAGGGCTCTGGGGCCGTCACTTTAAACAAAGATGTTATCAATATTGAGTGATCACACGAAGTTTCGATGAATTGACTGAGTGGACAAGGTCACCAAAGTAGAAGACCTCATAGGACGACATCTGCAACTGTTCTTACAATTGCGAATTATTGATGAAGTAACCTATACATCTCTTAAACCATGTGGATCATCAACACCCCAGCTGTATGGCCTACCGAAGACGCATAAGTCTGTGATGCCGCTTCGGCCAATTTTAGCAGTGACAAACTCGCACTAGCTTTTCGCTATTCTGATTCCACAGAAACAGGTTCACTTCATTGAAGATTCTCTCAAATTAACCAATGATTTGGACAAAATTAACCTGGTTAATGAACTGATGTGCTCTGTGGACGTTCGGTCATTGTTCATTCCCTCTGCATGAAACAATTGGTTATATTTGTGAGCTCGTCGAGGCAAATCACGTTATATTGCTGCTCCCAACCGATGTACTAAAAGAAAGTTTGCTGCTCTACATTGAGAATGTCAGTTTTCGTTTTCTCGAGCGTTCCTACCGTCAAATAGACGGGGTAGCTATGGGAAGTCCACTGGGTCCCATCTTAGTAGATTTATTCATGTTAAGAATTGAACAAGAGTTAGCTACGAAGATAGCAGGCTTGTCATATTACAAACGTTACGTCGACGACACGTTAATAGTCAGTCGATCCAAACAGGTAGTCGACAACCTGGTATAACGCCTAAATAGTTGTCACTCTAACCCGAAGGTTACGTGTGAATTTGAGTCCAACAACTGTCTGCCATTTCTAGACATACTCATAAGTCGACGAGGAGATGGCTCGATTAGAAAAGCTGTCTATGGGAAATCCACGTGGTCCGGCCAATACCTAAACTTCAACAGTTCCACACCGGTCCAACATAAACGAGCGCTAGTAAATACGCTGTTCACAAGTGCAAGATGAATCTGTACTCACGACAGTCATGCAGAGGAACGAGACTTGATCACTTCTATCTTACAACCTGATGGTTACCCTAAAGCTTTCATAGAAAGGCACAGCAGATAAAAAGCACCACCCCAAGAAGTGATCATTGTAAAAAAGAGGGTTTACATAGAGTTGCTCTTTAAGGGTGACCACTTCATGCGGCAAACAACACAACAATTGAGAAATTCACTTAGGCGTACATTTAATGCTGCTGAACTCCGTATACTTTCTCAGACCCCAAAGCTACCGGTTCATTCATTCAAAGGAGACCAGCTCATCGGTGCCACATCACAACGTGTTTACCAATTTACGTGTGACTACGGAGAGCGTTATATAGGCAGAACCGAAAAATGCCTGATCTTCAGAGTAAAGGAACATTTGCCTAAATGGATTCGAAATTCCGTGCTGCCAGAGAACGGCAATGTTGTGAAAATACGTAAACGGCCAGTTTCATCAGTCACTAGACACGTCCTGAACACTGGTCACGTTATCGATCCAGCTTGTGCATTCAGAATCCTGTTGCATCATTCCAATTCAAGATTCCTGAGGTTTGCTGAAGCGGTAGAAATCACTCGCTACAAGCCAGCTCTTTGTGTTCAGAAACAGCTATTCGTGAACTTGATCCTTCCGTGGACTTAGCGACTTATCTGACCCCGCCTACTGAATACCAACCCCCTTAATTGTTTGCTATAACAAAACCAATCCATGTTATTTTAAATTTGGTACTGACGAGTCAGTACGAAATGTTTTCATCAACCAGTTTTTGTGTTCCAACTCTTTTGTTCAATTAGCTCGGTGTTTAATAGATATTCCTTGAATTGTCGAAGTGTACCAAAACGCCGGGCCGTTGTTCCAAGGTTTGACATCCACCACATACCTAAACCATATACGTAGCTGGATAAAAAGACGAACGAATCAGTTGTTGAAAACTGGTTCCAAAGTAGGCTGAATTTTTCTTCCTAATGTGCCGATGTCAAGTTGATCACATTTGGTAAAGAGTAGAATAAGCGAGTGGTAGACATATGTGAGATCAATTGAGAAGTGACAAGTTGAAAAATAATTGGTACTCATTATTGATCAAGTGGGTGATCGGCACCGAAAGGAAAACAACCACGAATTTCCTTATTCAAGTTGAGTCGGTGTGTGGCATGTTTGGGTTGATTATGACATGGGCTCAGCACCCAACTCTTGTGCAGGAGAAAGGTCGAAGAAAGATGCACTACTCATACAAGCAAAAAGCGACATCAACAACACCGAAGGTGATACTGTGGTGCGTGATGGAGAACTTCGCTCAGAACTAGTATTTGCAAAAAGAGGCCAACTTGCTGTTTGATGAATTATTTGAAATAAAGCATTACCAAGAGACTTGTATGCAGTCTTTCTACAAATTATTATTGGGAAGCTCATTTAGGGTCAGGGACTGCTGTCGTTTTGATGAATACTCGTGAGAAAACAGCAATTGACAACTTGTTTTCTTTTCAATGACAAACTGATTCTGGCCTACCTGTATCCATATCATTTCCAGTTCTTTCGCTTAGTCTCCTTTTAGTACTTTAGACCTTCTCAGTAATGTTTTCTTCTAGGATATTCCACGTCACTGTTGAGGTGAATGGCGGCTGAAGCCACAGTACCTTTTGGTCAGGCTCATGGCTGTTATGATGATGATGATCCTGGTCAGAAAATTTTTTTCAATCATTGCCGTGCGTTTGACTGAACAAAAATATATCGTCTAGGGTTTGCTCACCTAGGTTTTACACAGGGATCTGTTGATGCCTTAACGAATTGATTAGCACACGCCGTCTATCGCAGACGTGTAGACGGTCACGAAACCGGGATATACTTCGACTACACAACTATGCTAAAACACGTCATCCAATCCTTGTGTTGCGCACAGATCGTGAAGGTTGACCAGATCGCCACTGTCAGGTTTATCTATACCCGTTGACCATGCTAATTCCAAAGTGTAGCTGGCTGAGGTAGTTGTGTACCCGCGTCTATCGGAAGTCACGACAACTTAAGTGACTGGGCACGGAGCAAGACGTATACTTGTCAAACAGATGGTTCTGACTGTATGCACAGACAAACATAAACAATGCAAGCATCGGAATCTGAACGACATCATATTTGTCAGCGTGTGTTAAACGCTATCCACGTTTTGGCCTGCAGTTAGATGAATCCTAGATTCCGTACACGACTGACTAAGCAAGAGGAAGGTGCACCATAGATGAACACATGTTTGGGATGTTATGAAATTCGACCAGTTTCTTGTATCAGGCACAAATTCGAGTTATTAGAAGAAAGTGCCCAACCGTTGTAATGATGGGGAAATTGATCGCCTAACTAACGGAAACACCACCATCACTGACGCAAGTGTTGTTACTATTGCCATTTATTTTGTAACGCAACCTACACAACTTCATTTAAGGAAGGAGAAGGCGTTGGAGACAAGAATAAGCAACAGGAAATAAAAAAATGAAAAGCTATAAACAAGCTGGCAGTGCATGACTAATAACACTGAATAGTTGGGAAGTCCATCAATGTGAGTTGCAAATGTCATCCACCATAGTGATATCCAGTAAAACACCTTCGAAGTCACGGACCACAAGTACGTCGGGCCTGAGGAATGAAGCCGTCTCGGATACGCGTAACACATCGGAGATCGCGCAGCCAAGGTTACGTAGCCTTTTCGCCTGGTTCTTGACCATGTGGTTGTGTCGAACACAACGTACGTCGTTTGTTATCCAGCGCGATTGAGGAATATGAGTGAGGCATTCTGATTGGCCGCTGTTGCCACGACAGAGAAGTGAGTGGTCAGTTCGGTCAGTTCACCAATGGTGGACCCTAATCCGTAGAAAACCGCATCGAAGCTGGATGTTACTGATGGAAATCCTTGGTAAAGTGTGACCAGAACGGAGCAGTAATGATCTGAGAGCGGTCAACTTTCTGAAGACGGTGGCCATCCAGCATGTGATGGGGTTTGTTCATTTGTCCCATGAGCTTCGTCCTTGTTCGTCACTATCACACCCTGACGTACTTCATTCAATCTCGAGATTCGGTAGCTGACGTGTGCCTGACTGTTGACATCGACATCATAATGATAGAAGAATGCAATATTTCTCTCCTAGTGGCGTGCACCTTCTTAAGTATTTAGCCGACCTTACCGACAGCACAAAGAACAAATAACAAGCGCAATTACACACTTGCTGGGGGACATCTGATTGTTTTGTTCACGATTTTTCACTGGATCCAGACACCATTGATGAAACTATATATAAAATGAAGTGCCGGGGCCCAAAGTTTTTTTCAGTCAGCCAATGCTAGCAGTGTGCACTGAAGTCAGTTAACCATGACGCCCTCTTGGTTTTTGATCCACTGGAAGGCATTGTGACCAGAATGTGCTTGTCCCATTGGTTGCTCTAGATCTGGAGCTATGGTTCGGATTGGGCACGGCAGTGAACGTCAAGCACTAAAGTGTATCGTGATCAAGTCACTATTCCCCTCTTCAACTACACGTACCAACCCGAGTGAGTTGCATCAGAGGGTTGTGTATAGTCCTGTCGTTTTCAGATAACCCTGTTAGTTTAGTAGGAACAAGTCAAGTGATGCTACGTTTGAGGCAGATGATTTATAGTTTCAACCAACTAGCTATCGAGCTGGCGAATACCCTCACCAAACTTTTGATCACCGTGCTGAACACCGGAAATTTGAAGACACATTGGAATTTGAAGTGATCACACTGAGCTGCATTTGATGGATCGAAGTTCGTCAAACAGTGGTAAACGCTTCTGTGTAGTCATTTTCTGCCCACAGAATAATTAGGGGTGGGTGGTGAGCTTTGTCCAACGAGAAGGCACCAGTGCAACACAAAGTGCTTCAGAGTTCATTTGACACAGCATTAAAATGGCTAGAAAATATACCCCGTAGACATTTCGACTAATTCGTGGATTCGCTCGTTACTGATCATGACAACAGTATATCGAACAACTGTCCATCCGGCACCGTTCTTGCAGTTAGCTTACCCGTAAGATAAATCACCTACATAGAAGAGCTGTACGGGAAACGTTAACTCAAGATAACAACAGTGTGTCAATTTCAAATTTGTCGGTTGGGTGAACGCAACAGATGAATGTAATAAGGCAGCTTTGGCGCATGCTATATATGTGTAAATAACAACTGCATGACGGATTTCACTCAGTGCGACGCGCAGTGTTCCGCTTCGGCTGCTTCTGGGTGGGTAACTAACAACAGGGCGGCAGTCAAATCTACGGTTACTTTGGCCGCCGTAAAAAACTATGGGTGACGAACGACCACGTACGTTTGCACCATAGGGTTGGAATTCCCTTTGGACAAGTTGCCAATCTTGATAAACCGAAACCAGGTAGTACAGACTTCTGTGCTGTTCTATATGCATTGAGTACAGTTCAATACAAACAAAAGAAGTAAGCCACAACAAACAAGGGAGAGGTGAATTCGAATTGCAGTATGGTATTCACGTTTACGATAGGGTTTTGAAGCGTTAGTGTTACACGAAGTGCATCTTCTTCACTGACTGCTGGTAGCGGAGTCTGTTGGATAGTTCTTCGAAAGTACGTCATAACACGCCGTCCACGTCACAGACATCTACGTTTACCCTGTTTTCTCCAAATATCGAGTGTGTTATGCCAATTTGTGTTGGAAATCTAACTATCAGTCACGAGATTTCATTGGATGTCATGATAATTTTTATGAATCGACGGTATGCTCAATGTTTACTTTTAACACACCCGGGCATTCAAGGTGGGGAACTAGAGAAGATTCCTCTGCACTGCTTTTGCCCACCGTCTGGAAACAACCCTTACACTGTACGTCTTCAGCACTCTGTCTAAGATATCAACATCACGTACTGTTTTGTTGCAATATACAACCATAAAACATTTCATAAGTTGGCTCTCTTATGTACAAGGGCTTCGATGTAAAGTCAAAAGAAGGGCCACGAATTAAGCAACAATCTGAACTTCCAACAAATAGCAGTAGAACAAAATATCACATTCTACCCGTGATCATTTTTCCATCCCCGTTGGCAGACCGGTATCATTCTCTAATACTGTTAGCAAAAGCTTCAAGTACGCACATCGCCTTATTGAACGGATAACCTACACTCTTATATGTCAGTCACTTGCTATCATAGACAGAAAGCATCATTTTGTCTGACCAGAGCAGGTTCCAAGCGTTGTGTAGCAAAACACTCGAATTTCACATTTGTCGACGCACAGCTAGTCTGGTGATTGCCTCTATCACTTACGCTATACCGCGAGCAGATGTGAACCCTCAGCTGTGGTAAAGAAAACATTAGTCCAAAGTGCTCAGAATGGTGTTTGATTGTACACAGCGTTGAGCCACCGCAAAAAAGCGCGATAGTATCTTGTGTGCAGCAGATCTCATGAGTTTGTCTTTTCGCTAGACATGGACAGACGGTTAGAATGTCTAAATCATCATCAACATCATCATCGTATCAAATTTTTGAACTACAATCGTGAAAATCCGACCCAGCCTAATTACCCTAAATATTCACCCCTCTGCATTCAACCTCCTCTGTTTCTGGACGTTAATTGGACCTTGACCTAGACGATTTTGTTTTGTCACGTCAATTTGATGGTTGTGCGAATAGCCAGTTGTCGGTCATTGTACTTTACTTGAGTGGTGCGTGCACCCCCTGTTTTGGAGCTCGGCTCATCCCCATTGTTTTGCACCTGTTGACTGCTCGGAAGAGCTCTTTTGAGTATGAATGCCTAATTATGTGATTATAGTTCATATTTAGGCCGCTCAGCAGCAAATTGTAACCCATTCCCCGGAAACGATCTGTCGATCGAAACTGTTGAGGTTGTCTAAATATTCACTTTGATAATTTGTTCAATAGTACCGTGGGATTAAGATCCAATCTTGTTTTGAATATTTGGGATCATTGGTTTATCGCTACGCGTTGCTCAACGTCTTCGTGGAAGATCATACAATCATAGACAGCAATACATCAGTGGTTCGCGCTAATGCTTAACTGCCACACAACCATGAAGAAAAAGCAATCCCTATATAGGAAAGGAGAAGAATAAAAGAAGGGGACGGGAAGGGACCTAACTACTGAAAATGACTACGACCATATTCAAACATTCCACATCAAGGTGCCTACACCTTGCAAACAAACAACCGAGCTGCAAGTGAGAGTGAGGCGTCATCAGTGAGACAGCTTCCGTACGGCTTTCACTGCCCCGTGTCATTAAATGCACTCACTTCACAGACAACTCGGCCAAACAGCGACAAAATTCACGTCACTGAGCTCGATTAGCCGCCATATCACCTAGAGTCTCCACCCGCCGACTGTGTGAGTAGCGAGGGCCCCGACCCGGGAGACGAACTTGATTTACAGTGGCCAACTCCTTGATGTCTAAAGCTGCAGTTAGTTTAAGGCATGGTTACATCGTGGTCAAACTCCGGCCCCATGGTACGATGTGCTGAGAGTGGGCGCCAAGACAGCGGACGTGCTTTCGATTTCGAGTCACATGCTATGGGCACGGGTACAAGATGATCATGCGACTCAACACGACAAGCGCAACCCAGATGGCGGCGTCGAAGTCAGGGGAGGGAAATGTGATGTCATGACTCCGGTTTGCACTTCTTCGCCCAGCTGTCTGCTTCGCGGCCAGGTTAAGCGCACTGTAGCACCAGGCAGAATGTAGACGATCAGCATGACGCTATACCAATTCTGGCATGAAACTCAATAATCCGCCCACGGGCTACCCATCGGACATGAAACAAACAATTAATTTAAATGTAAGAAAATGGATAACTCCATCTAGTATGTACACCATCGTTTATCGTGCACCGGAAGTCATTTTTTGTGCCCAGCAATGACACTTCGTTTGCTTCAGTTATTAGAAATTTTAACTGAGCAGACCTGGCGCACAGTGAAAACGGGCCTCATCATCCAACAGGAAAGCCTTTTTCGATTGATGCATTTACGATAAAGGCCGTTGACCTTACTGGTGGCAGTGTCAAACTTTCGATCGTTTGAACTGGCCATATTGTGATGGATGAGCATATCGAAGGCGCGAGCATTTCAACACTTAGTGGACTATCTCGACGTGGTAATGAGAAGATATGGCTAAAACCCACAACGGATGGATTGCGGACAACCGGATGGGCCATCCCTCAACGAAATTGGACCAACTGGCGAGAAACAGGAAGCAAAAAGTCCTCGACAGAAAGCATCAGTCACACGCACAAAGCCAGGCAGAAGTGCACATGATGTGTAGGTGGAAACCGCTGTTGCGTTATGGATTGGAATTGCGGTTCACAAACGCGAGTACATTCGTGTCAAGGGAACGTGCGAATTGGACACTAAAGATCGTGCTTTATTGAACAACTTCTTGCTGTAATATTAGATGGCATTTAATATGCTAATCCGTGCCGTCAGACTGTAGAACATTCATCGCCCTTCATGCCCTCGCCTTGGAAACGGGTTGGAATTTTTCTACAAAATGACCCAAATAGCAAGCAGTATATCACAAGTACGACACTAATTCTCTGAAAAGTTATGATTGAGAATTTGTTGGCTCACTACTCCGTTTCAACCTTACGGGAAACCTGAGAAACTTATCAACTCTTTAAATAAACGAAGACAGCAGAATCTAAAGCCCTATGATCGCATTGGTGAATAATTTCAGAAGAAAGGAGTTAGTTTTGTTTTTCAGCGTGCTGCAATCGACTTTTGTCTTTATGTTTAGTCAGTGGTTAGAACTGTTGACACGAAAGTGCAGCTGCCTGTCACGGTGCTCTCTGGCAGAAACACAGCTTATAAAGTGGCCGTGTGTTTTTATGGTTGCTATTTTTTCAGTCTTTCGCATGATTCAGTTACGACCAAAGCCTCCAAAACAATAAGTAGTTTGAACAAAACAGTTAGTACACGAAAACCGGTAGATGCAAACATTTCGTACTGACTCGTCAGTACCAAATTTACAATAACATGAAACGGGTTTTTTATATCGAGCAGTTAGGTTGCAGGGTGGATAGTCAATTGGTGGGTTAGGAAAGGTCACTAAGTCCAGGGAAGGGTCATGTTTACGAGCATTTCTTTCTGAACTCACAGGGTCGGATTCAGTCGATTGATTGCGACCGCCTCCGCAAACCGCAGGAATCTTGGATCGGAGTGACGCAACAGGATTCTGAATGCACCAATTGGGTCGATAACGTGACCAGTGGTCAGGACGTGTCTTGCGACTACGGACGCTGGTTGCTTGCGTGTTTCAACGACACTGTCGTTCTTTTGTAATACAGAGCTCTGCACCCATTTAGGTAAATGTTCCTTCACTCTCGGTTCTGCTATGTAACTTTCTTTACAGTTACGTGTAAATTGTATCTATCGCTTGTAGGCAACTTATCAGTGCCCAGTCGCCTATTATTCTTGTTTGTCATCTTGTAGGAATAATGGATACACTGAATTTCATTTTATACAACGAAAAGTCCTTGTTCTCGCGAGAGTTATTTAATTACTTATCTATCAACTCGATCATTTCTAGGTGACACCGTTAGCATTCAAAGTTGTCAATATGAGCCAATCATTGGTTGGTGGTTGTCGATTCAATATGAAATCAGTGCAACTGACAAGGCTTATTTGCTAGAAGACGTCTCAGTGTGGTTTTCTATACCCTTTGTTTACGTAAACACGCACAAACAGTATGTCTCGTCCGCAACAAAATAATGAGGTCTGTTTTAGTCTAACAGAATTCCCGAACTTCTATTCGTGATTCAAACCGTGCTCAGTGGTTTCAATGAACGCGACAAGTTCACTATAAATGAGAAGTCCCGATCACGGGGTTATCCATGAGATTGAACAGAGTGGTTCTGTTTATTCTCCTTTCGAAATGATCTACCAAGCTGAACACAATCCACACAAGGTTGTAGTTGAGCATTCCGATGAGTATTCGGTTATGCCTATTGTGGTCAACACGATAGTTTTACGTGTACAAAGGTCGGGATGCAAACTCCGGTCCGGACGAGGATATGCACTACTGGTTAAATTTAATAGGAGCAAAATTCGAGCTTAGTGCTCCCTTTCGAAGTGGGCTAGCTGAAGGACCCGTCTGAATGCTAAGGTTGCGTTCAAGTGTGAATGGTGTTCAGCTCGAAATAATCGAAATCCTCTATTCATGATAGAATATTGAAAGCAACCTCAATCTGCTCCACAGCCTTTATATTATCTAACCTAATTCGGTTGTCTTTTTATCTCCCGCTCGTTCACTAGACAAGTTACTTAGATAGTTAGTCACTATACGGTCGCCATAGGCCTAACACGGAGGGGTCAGGTACATAAATATACGCAGATCTACGCTGGTGAGAAAGCACGGCTGAATGCCGTTTTCCAAAGCCGACAGCCGATCTCGCGTAAACACTCTCACTCAGAGTGATGGGAATTGTTTACACGGAATGACAAACAGTGCATCCAGGATTATAAGCCCACTCTACCACAGTAAATAGGATGAGGGTTGTATGTCTGAGAAAACCAATTTGCTGGTAGATTCATTTGGTAATTCTGTTTGAATAGAACTTAACAATATGCAAAAAGAAATTTTCATGCAAAATATACGTATTACTTCTTTTGTTTTCTTGTTTGTTCGGACCATTTTAGTGGGAGTGGCATGTGGCAACGATAACACACGACTTGAACACCGGATTCTGTCGATCCATTTGAATATTAGCCAGGGACTATTGAAACAGTTGAGGCTCACTATGGTTTATCCAAATCAATCGGAGTGAACACTGGGTAAGTGAGTAGATGTAACCATTCCATTGAGGTTGATACTGACGGTCGTGAATAAAAAAAACAGTCGGGCTTCGTTCGACTAAATCAAGAGATACAGCGGCCAATAATGTATTTCGTCGATCCTACGAGCTAGCTTACGGTTGTGTCTCATGTGGTATTACTCACCCGAGTGTGTAAGTCATTCGCTTGTGTACACGAGCAAACTGAATTCGTACGGTTGCTAAGACATTCGCGGAGTAGAGGAGGCTGAGAATGTTTATGCAAAGTTGAATCTCTGTCGAGCGAAAAGGCAAATCGGAAGATAGTTTTACTTTTAGAGGGTCAGGCATAGAAAGACAGAAAATAATTTGCGGAATAGGGACCCAACCACTGGCTATCACGCGTATAACACACGCATTCCATCATACAACAGCTGGCTAACATCTACAATGAGAGATTGAGTGTATTTGCATTTTACCAGTGGTTCTGATGATCACTGTAACTGGATAGTCGGTTTCATGACTCCAGTATATGCACCAAGTCTGTGGTTGAATTCAACTACCATTGAAACATTTATAACGGACACATCAAAGAGGGGTAAGGCTTTTAACGCCAGTTGATAGATGGGGCAATGTAACTTACAAATAACACCCGTTCAGCTTTCGTATGTAGCGGTAAGGTACACGGTGATGGGCTCCCACTGTGAAGCGGAACAGCACAAATCTAGAAACAGTGGTTTCACCAATGAGCTCCAGAGATTGAGAGGCTTTTATAGAATTTTTTACATCGAAATAATGCTACACAACTGGGGTGTATAAAGTCAATACATAAGTGAGAATGTAGTATGAGCATCTTAGTTGTCAACTGCTTGAATGTGTCCGAGATGAATCCTATTTTCCCAAACATACCAAGTAACTTCTGGAAGAAGTTAATGGTCAGGAAGTGTCTCATTTGTACGAATTTATTTTTGTCTTACAGCAGTTTATAAATAAATAGTTTTGGTTCAGGGTGAGTTGAGAAAAATGTAACCCATCCCAATCTTCCGGATAATCAATAGTAGTGCCGGAGAATTTTTTGGCGCACAACACCACTTTTAGTCAAAGTAACACAAACTCACCAAGTATTGTGTATTATGTGTCGCTGCGGCTAATTTACACAATCATAGGGATGGGCAGATGAACGGTTCAGCATGTTGTCCATGATCGATCTGTAGACTACGGAAGATGCACTCGGAGACGGAGGGCTTTTTAAACGAACGGTAGTTTACAGATCATTCTGCAATCTAGGTTGAACTGGTAAACCATAACAACGTAACACCCATACTTCACGCTGCTGGATGTACTGATATGTCAATATTTTACTCATATCTGCCGTGAAATCTGTGCCACTCGAAGTATTCACAAACAAGCAGCATCCATCAGCACATCTGTTACTGACAGCCGCTCAGTGTTGACTGTTCATTGCAATATGTTATCCTCCACTGCAATTCGCATTCTGGACAATATCTTTAACTAATTCTTTAACTAATGAAGTAACAATATTATTTTTTACAACTGCTTATGCCAGTTTCATGGTCGTTACAATACGGTGTCATAGTTTTGCCAGTCGAATCAAGTAGATAACATAGCGCACACATTTTTGTCAGATTTTTATTGTAACTAGTAAATCTAATTAGAATATAGCGTTGTTACGATTGCGGTGCCCCGGCAACTGGACTTACAATGCAGAACAGCGTTTCAGCCACTTGAACCAGGGACTCGAAAGATAAGATCAAGCATCTTTGTTATCCGCCAGAGAAAGTAATACGGCCAGGACGTTCACTCAAACTGGAACCAAAGTACTCACTAAGTAACTTACAGCCATTTTCTATGAGTAATATGTCAAGGTGATTGTATGAGATATTCAGCGGCAGCTCAACAGGAGCATAATTATTTTATTGGCAGTGTGGTTGCACGAGCAGACGTTACTACACACGTAGGTTGACAGAGCCATTGGGTATTATCATTTCGAATATTCGCTATTCGTGAACACCTCGTGGTGGCTTTGAGACGCACTGGCACCTCTATGAAAGGTACTGAAGTGATTAGAACCGATATAGTCAGCGAGTGTGTAATGGAGAGATATGTGGGAGAGCAACGAAAATTAAGTTTATATTTGCAAAATGTTCAGCGAATATACGTTGCTCGATAAAATATGGACAGAAACAGTTCAGATCAGTTGACCCACTTGGACTTCACGTGCAAAAAGTCACAGCTTACGTGCGAAGATTGCTACGCTTTTGTATATGCGCTGGTTGAATAACGACCCACTCATAAAGTAGTTTGTCACTGTTGTCATTGTTGCCTGCTCTTCGGTATCCGTCAGTTACGTAGCCTTTGCTGAATATTGCTGATTCATCCAGTCAACGTTTTTTCTGTCCATCGCGTTCTGTATGCTGACCTTCAAGCACAAGAATTCGGCAATCGATCGGAATATGGTGGATAGACGGGTGACTTATGACTCCGCCACAGAAATTTACACTGGTGGGTAAATTTTATAAGGTTTTCGGCGGAGTGATAGCGTGGACATTACAACACTGCAAAGGAAACGCCATTCAGTCACTACATGAGGTGATTTCTGTTCAGTTACAAGGAGTATGTTAGCCCTTACGGAACACACCCTCACCAGATTCACCCTCATGACTTACTGGAAAGGATTTTACTGTTAATATTATAGCCAAAAAGGTGTTCAGCAAGGCACAGTCTTAATTACCCAACACGCTGATCACCATGATACACGCGCGCTAACGTTTGAGTCATAATTCCGGCCCACAACAACTCCGGGGTCCGCTCACACGTCGTGTGCACTTCGACCCGGTTTCTGTGTCCGACGCCTTCTGTCAGGTTTTGTTCACTGCCATTCTGTCATGACTCGTTGGTCAACGATAACGGAATATGACTAGCACACGAATATATGAATCACAAACACGTAGCGCAGAGCCTCACGATACCTGAAAACCCCAGAATACAGAAAACTGCAACCTTTAGCCGAGCATGTATTTGCTCTTAAACCAAAGGCAACCTAACAGACCAGCGTCTGCGCATATATAGTTTTTGAACGGCCTTGAAAGACTCCACTTGAATTAGTGTCTTAAAAGGGGAACGGACCGATCAGAGACGTAGGAAAAACGTGCACCAGAATTAAGTTTTAGTCCGTTGTGGCGCGAAAAGATCATTAAAACCCACAATTAATTTTCGAAGATATCTCGAAAATCAAGCTACTTTTGGGGGAAATAGACTTTTCCCAGCACACTCCTCGTCTACTAGGCCGATCACGTTGGGCGGTGGCTCTTCAGGGCACCCATGCCGTTCCCGATCCGCTCGCTGTGGGCTTTTGGATATACCTTCCTGCCGTGTTGAGGTACCCGCACCTCCGGTTAAATAATCCACCCCAATATCATTTATCCAGATTGACCTTATGTGTCAAGTCCATGCCTGTTTGATCGACCTATACGGACCTGTAAAGGAAGTCAAGCAATCTCACAACGAAAACTAATATTCTCTGAGGGAATTGATACTGACCGCGTTGTTCACTTTTGTCCGTCTGTGTACGATACACCAGCTGAGATCTCCATTCCATTGAAGCAGTAGCATGCCATCGTCGTAGCTGCAGATGGAACGGATTGGTGTGTGAAAATCGGTCAAACAAAAATTGAGCGACCCTCCGGGAGTTCGATATCGAAAACCTGGCGCTCATACGTAGAAGTGCCTCGAATCGAGAGCGAGGGTCGTGCCATTTCCCATACCAAGTCCGATCTTTCCAGCCGGTACTTCCTAGACCTACCCATTTGTTTTGTCTATAGGTGAACCATGCCCCTGCTCTGCGCTGGCTGACTGTCATCCCGTCCGTTTCTGTCTAACAACGTAACGCAGCTGAGTAAAACTAATGTTAGAATAAACAAACCAAGACGTATGGTCTTATAAAATGAAGGGAGTTATCAGATAGCGTTTGTGGCAGACGACAACAGATGAGTCGAGTTTTAGAATGAGAAACTGCTTTCCCAAGAACGAACACCAGAACGTTAACCTTTCACGCGTTTAATAAATTTATAGTTTGATATGATGGTTGCAACGGCTGTGGGAGTTGATTGAATGAAGATACCCTCGCGTCGTGTCAGGCAAGAATGAAGCAGCGAGGTATTTCTTTTCAAATGACAGTCGGTGTTGACGTTGGTTAAAGGTGAGACCACAAAATTTCCAGACATATTCAGTCGAATCTAAGTCTACTTTTTTTAGCTGTCTCGTTTTCTTTCCTCATATGATGAGGCCGATCAGCCGTGAATAATTTGGCAATACAGTAGGTAATTCATATGTGAATACGACTCGTGCGCAAACCGACAGTACACTGCGTTCCAACTCTCTGTCGGCTGTCATTATCATGAACAACTTCATTGTTGAGCGGTATGACACATTAGTATCTGTGTATACTCCTATCCACTGTGCAAAACGTATTCAGAATGCGTATACGCACGCCTCCTATAGGTAATACCGCAGTGTGTTGAAGTGAATGGACGGACGCTTTGTAGTTGCGTTTGAATAACTTCGTTTAAAATGCAAACCTTATTTTCCAATCTAAAAACGGTTGCAATCTTGCTGGTTTCAAAATGCGGACGAAAATAAAAGAGCAGCTGATCATTCAACCTTGAAAAGCTTCATACGATCGATTGGTGGATTAACAGCTTTGGAGACTAAACAAAGCAAGTGTCAACACAAAAAAGCACGGTATTTCAATTCCAGAACTACTTCACAAGTGGAACTCCACCTACTATTAAACATGCAAAATTAATCTGATTAAACATTGCAAAATTCCACAGGCGCGAATGACATTACGTTTTTTAATCAGTTGTAAGATATCCGCACCAAATTTAGTACGAATGAGGTTGAACAGTTTGGGTGTCGTGTTTAACACGTTAATAAATGAGGAAGGCCACCCGAGGTGGTTGAAACGTAGAGTATTACAACTTGCTCGTAACGTTGTGTTATTCCCAATCTGTTTATCAACATTACGTTTTTATCTAACCGAAAAAGTGGGGGAAGCTGAGGACTATTCAGATGGAATGAGATCGGAGAGATCAGGAAGTATCTTCTAAGACCAGTTGTCACACGCAATGGGCGCTGACAGATGACAATTTTTCATAAGTGACTAAAGCACAGCTACATTTGGATGTGCACTCGAGCGATCCCAGTGAAAGTGTAATATCATTCTCGAGAAGCGCACAGAAGATCACCAAGAGACAATACTGTCAATGCTGAAGAAGGTATGCAGTAACAAAACGAGTGGTAAGGGATAACGTTTTAGTGAACTGCTTCTCGGATAGATCATGACGAAATGGCTGATGTATGTATGTACCCTTGTTTTTCAGAAACACTTCTCGGGATAATTGATTTCGTGCAGTGGCCATCGAGAGCTAACGTCCCCTTGTGAAATCTGCACATTACAGGAATCTACAGTTAATTTCATTAGTTCGATTCTACACTTTTTTACTTACAGCAACTGTCTAATAATCCTTTCCTTAATGTGAGTGACAGATCATGATGGTCTTCACCAAACACCCGGAACAAGAGCACCGAAGTCAACGATCACTAGTCATCTCCTGAAGAGAATAGTCACCAGGTGATGCTATCTGTGTGCTATAAATCATTTGTGCTACAGATATACCCGACTGCAGAACTTTGATGAAACTTCTGCGATCAGAAGTTGTAAGCTAAGTTTACTCGGTATAGCACAAGCTCTAAAACGATCGTTTGTTTGTTTAAAATTACCATGGTAACAACAAGCTGGACCGATTAACCAAGAGCTTGTTTTCATGTTTCAAACACATCACCAACTCCATATTTGAGTCTTAATGTTCCTTCTGTTCCGTTGTACGAGGATGAATGTTTCCAAATGCAACTCATCATGGGTGCCACAGTGGTTGATAGTTCTAGTTACTACTGTCTAACCCAATATTTCCCCAAGTGGATGACATTTCTCTCCAGAGGGCGATACGAAGGCACAAACGAACGATAGTTGGACATTTGAAACGGGAAGGGGGGTAGAGGGACGTCTGAAGCCCCTAGGTTGCGTTCAGCCTATGATTGCGAGACTGATATGGTTGCACCAAAGTATATCGATGACACTGACTGATGACACTTATGTGGTGTTAAATTAGACTGCAGTAAATAGTGCTCAAGGGTCACCGTTCTGAGTTTAGTGCACAACTTACGCCCGTGAAGTGAGGAGGACGATGGTGTGCTCAAGTTAAGGGGGCAACGGGCTGAAAAAGTTTGTGAACCATTAGCCCAAACTGTCCGACCAATTCATGGTGGAGTTGGCCCACAACATCGGCACTTCGTTTCAGTCCGCTCAGACGGGCGGTGTCTGTTAAACCAGCCAGCCACAGAAAAACGGACAACAGTTTCCTCATAGTCTTGTCAAAAGTGCAATCCATCCTACATCGCAGGCTGTGAGAGTTTGCCACAATTAGTGCAGTGTACTTTGAGATCGTTGCACGTCGACATAATCATTAACGAACAACCGACAGCCCACCGGTGTAGCCCGTACCCCTTGAGCTCAATTGCCTGTTCTTGCTATTCACGATAAGTGCTCGTCTAATATCCATCTGCTCTGTGTGAAATTGAAAAAAAACCGCGCGAATACGTGCGGTCAGGTGATTTTAACCAATTCCCATGACCATCACGTGATGGCATTCAAACGGTTTCGAGCTTCACGCTGAGCAGATAGCGCAAAACGTGAACCTCACATGGACATGGTCAAGTTAGTTCTCTGTCGTAAGTGCTCACATGACACAGCATGAGCTAACACCAGCCCTAGTGCTGAAATGACTGCACATAAACACTCTACCAGGCGAAATGTGCCCATACACCATGCGCGCACGATATCGTGTCAAAGATCGATACAGTCACTAATACTAGCAAGTAATGCAAAATACGTTATTGGACATCTGGTAAGTTAATGTGCACTTTCCTGTAAAATCGAGGTGAAATCTACCGATGGACTGCCAATCAAAAGTCCGCTGGTAATGAACCTTGTTATTTTATCCTAATGTACACCTCACAACAAATATGAAAGGTCGTGCAACAAATCGTAGGTGAATTTAGATGAGACCCAACTGTGAAAAGTCAGGGCTTCGGCTGGATTCGAACCAGCGACAGACACAGCATGCCTCAACGCGGCAAGCGCTCTACCAGCTGAGCTACGAAGCCACACC
>QNGE01000425.1:212560-234234 GCA_008508345.1 Paragonimus westermani
GTGTCTGTCGCTGGTTCGAATCCAGCCGAAGCCCTGACTTTTCACAGTTGGGTCTCATCTAAATTCATAAATCTGCCATACTACTCATTAGTAAATCGTAGGTGAGTTTATTACACTATTTAATTCCCCGTATCCAATGAACCGCTATGATTACATGACATGTTAGTGAAAAACTGTTTACTGCCTATCTCCTCTTACTGAGCTATTGAGGGGTATTGTTTGAATGACCAGTTCACACTCAGATTCTAACGCATTGACTTTGTTACTTCACAGCGTGATTAAGCGTTTGCAACCCATAATCTGGTAATCGAATCCGCCACTATACTCAACAATCAAAGACGCAGAAGATTCGTGAATTTGCAATGCTTTCGTCCTCCAAGACCTCATCCACTTGAAGCCCACCTTCTTGCGCACGTAGATTTTTAGACTGCCATGTGTCTGTCATTTGTAGCCTATTCAACATAGATTTCATCTTCTGTTCACGCGTACAAAAGCAATGCACATCCCTGTGGTGATTTTATTGTTCTGTAGTGATTATTTTAGAACGTTTTTTGTTGCCATCACAAATAAAAAGAATTCAACTAGTTCTCCATCACACCGACGGATGACGTCCTCAGTTAGATGAACACAAAATTGTGCACGCTGAGGCATACGGTAACAAAAGTGGTCGCGGTTGTCTCGGAGGTCATGCATGTTAAACTGACAGGTTTGCAATTCGATCACCTGGTTCTGCATTGGCCTGCACGGAACTGCGCCTACTCGTGTTACTGGACTGGCAACCATACTATGCGGTGTTCACATAATCACAATCATGTTAGGTAAAAAGGTAACCCTAGTAGACATCGTCATGTCGCCAACTGACCAGTGACCATAAAAGGAATGATTAAACAAAGGTAAAGCTGTTGAGAATTCACCGTAATATCCCACAAAAGGACAAAAGAACCATCCACGCGTGAGTCAGACGGGTTGCAATGGGCCATACACACAGGTTTTGGGAAATAAGTACATGTGACGACACCTACTAGAGAGGTCCAACAACATATCTGTCTGTCTTCCGAGGGACGTTACACAAGCTGACCGTGCTTCCAAAAGTTGTGTACACATTCTGACAAAGTTTAATTGACGGAATTCTAAGATCCAGGTCACCAAGACACGTTCCACTTGTAACGCATATCCATGGGACGTAATATGCAGCTTAACAACATACAAAGCTACGTACCACAACATCCTCCTTTATTGATTTTCACCATCTGGGGGGTTTGCTTCTTTAATGGTGGACAGGATTTTTTTTGCCTCTGCAATGGCGCACGAATCTGTTACACACGAATGCAGTTGACTAAATGTCAAAACCTCTTCGTTTTTCCAAGTGTGACTTGTTAGTCGCTGGTGGCATATTGATTACCAGGAAGATGCCAGCGGGATCTATGTTCCACAGTAGTATCCCACTCGTGGAGGTTACACATGAGTAACACCAGTTCATGGTCAGCCACGTAACCTTTTTGGCAGGCAATGGCAAAAATTCATGAATTGTGCAAGCTGCACGCTTCCAAGATAAACGATTTATTCTTAACCGAGGCCACAAATTTTCTCCAAGAACAATATTAGATGTTGACAGATAGTCAAACAAAACAGACTCATTATTACTCTTCACGGGTTTCAGATACTCCAGTTTATTTTCACAAAAACGACAAAGTATAGATCAACTGCAGTGGATTTTTAAACTTGTCATCTTAAAGTAACACGACATAGCCCGAATATAGCAAGTGTTAATTGTCCCCTTAGGGTACGAAATATGAGGAATAAATAAGGGATGCAGACAATCAAAACTTTTACAGTGTTCCCCTATTAACGTACAATTTGGGTTAATCAGTTCAATACGATCACGACATACGGAGCACTTACAAACGACACAATGAGGACTGGTCTTATCGCGAAGAAATAGTGGACAAATGGAGCATGTTTTATTGTGATCTATGAACATTGGCTGCTGGACTACACTGTGAAAGCAGTTGTGTCCTGATTGTTCCAGCTGCTGTGGTAAGAAAGTTACACAAACGCCGTAGAAAACAAGGAAGTATATAATGGAGAAAGCTCTGGAATACACAGTTGTTATGGACCCAAAATCCGTACCATGCAACTTTATAAATCACTCTGGGTCCTTAGTTCTCATGTTTCGTATTTAATGGTAACAGACAGAAATAACATTCCGTTTTTTAAGATGGTTGGACGTGGGTCCCAGATGTACTCCCACCTTCTCATCTCACACGTTCAACCGCATTAGTGACTTAAGTGATGAAGATACTATTCTCAGTGAATCTGAAACCATTAGTGCGGTTGTTCAGGTAGGATCTCTCGTATCTTCACATTATAACAAAGATGATCTGTGATAGTTTTGCCAAAAATACTGGAAGAGAAGACGAACGAAGTGTGTGCTTCTCAGGTTGAGATGCTGACCACAGAGGCGCCAGAATGTCCGGAGTTATGTCGTCCTTTAGTGGCCAGTGAACCATCACGGTGATCAGATACAAAATACTGAACTACTGCTATATGACAACACATCTATTCAGGATTATAGAATCAATTATCTCACTAATCCAGATGCTATTCACCTGTGAAACCTGTTTTCTTGAATAACGTTTTATTGCGAGGTGGGTGGATCATTGTGGTACAATCTCGAAGTCCCTATCATATAGTTTGTACCCAATCTTTCTGTAAAAATAACTAGACCCCCTAGGAGTTTATCACATGCAACGACGCCTCATGGTTCATTTCAGTTTTGTCTTAAGGTTGGTTTGAGGTAAAAGTGGAATGCCAGCTAAGTGCCTGGATTTTACGGTTCTTCAGTTCCAACACCGTCGCAATGTACCCATTAAAGCTGAAAACCAACAAAAAATGTGCAGCATCTTGTGTGTTTCTATTCGCGCTCAGTCAACAGTAACCATCCAGTCGGGGACAGATGGGTTCTCTGTAATAATCCCACGGAGCACGCAGCCCTTTCTAATAGTTGGATACATCAAGGACTTAGTTTCAAAATCAGTCAAACAATCTATCTTCCAAACCATTTATCTCAAGCATGTACAGTCTCTGTGTTCATTTTAAACGACTTTTAGGCTCACTATGTGCAGTACTAAAACTTTCACAATTTTGAAACCATTAATTCGGCCTGAACATAACACAGTAGTTAGTTCTCAATGTACACACGCTGTCAACAAAGTCATTCATTCGCATGACTCAACGGTGATCATCTGAGCGGAGCTACTTCATCTCAGTGATGTTACCAGACAGGGTCGGCACAAAAACTTGAATAATTGATCGGACAGTTGGAATGCATGACCTATCTGTCAGAAGTAGCCATCTAGTCTGGTATTCTATCAGACTATTACATGCTACTATTTTGTTCTTTCCAGTGTATGCAATTTCTGATACAATTTGTAATGTCCCCCCGGTTATTATAAACATAAGTTGGGTTAAAACCTATGTTTCAAAGCTGGTATGGTGCGCGTATATCTCAAGGTACTCCAATGAGTAATGTTCTCCAGTGGTAGTGTGTGAAATAATGCCACCCCACCCGCACAAATCAAAAAAGGTAGGACGTCATTATAGAGCCGTCGCCAGGTTTATAAGGTTAGAAAATTCCATTCAAAACAAAGTGGTGTTCATATGCCTGTCCACTGTGGCTGACGTATTTATGCTGTCTTATTTTTTTGCCTGAATGGACTTGGATTCCTTTCAAATTTTTGATTGTTGACATCTGAGTGGCAAGTGGAATCAAGCTGTTGGTTTGCTCACCCAGTAAGTACAGATTCGATTTTACGGCATTGATGATTTGGAAAATTCCTCCCCTGAGTCATGCCGAAACGAAGAAAAGATTTGATTAGTCTCGCATGGAGCAGAAAGTTCAGTTTTGTCATGCGAAAAGCAAACTTGATAAGTGTAATTTGACGTATCGTAACAAAATGGCTAAATAAATGTACCGTAGATGAGTTTGACACATGCAACCGGATAGCAGAGAACTGTCGAAAAAATCTTTAGAAGAGACCCCATATTGGAAAATCTGGACCCCGATTGGATTCAAAGCAGCGACAGAATCAGCATACGGGGGAGCTGCAAGTGTATTACTTATTGAGCTTTAAAGCCCCACCAAAAGATCAAGAACTTTGCAATTAGATTTATCTAACTCGTCTTATAGGGAATTCACCGGGTGGTTCAAAAGATAGGCTTCTCAAGTGGGATTCTTCAATCAGTTCACCATAAAATCCATCATCTTGCATTGAACTTATACTACTGATAAGCAGTGTGGCAGATTCGACAATTTATAAAAGACGCAATTGCGAAAAATATGCATTTCGGCTGGATTCGAACCAGTGACAGAGGCAGCGAACCCAAACGTGTCAAGTGCTCTATCGGCTGAACCACGACCTCACACCGGAAGCTCTAAAACTCCGAAAGTAGGTCTCTTCTAAATTATCAGATCTACCAAACTACTCAGAAGGAATTTTGTTTACAAACTTATCACAAACATTCAAGTGTTCTGATAAGATGGTGTGGCTAAAATGGAGACACTGAATATCACTGGCTGTAAAGAATGGGAGTGAGGGCCACATTAGCAACTGGGAATCTTTTATGGAAAGACCTGCAAAAGCAATGAAAGATTAGTATAGTCAGTGGGAAAGAATGCAATCGTACATGAACTGGACAATACGCCTCTGAGGAAGTAGCAGGGATTTAACTGTTTTTGCATAAAACGCCAGACGCATATATTTGATAACACAGAAACACGTTTAAGTCACGTTGAACCGTCATAAGTAGGAGTCAACGAAATCACAACATAGTGATTTGGTTCTGTTTATGTGTACAGTGGAAAAACTGGCAATAACATCGGTTAGCCGACGGTTCGATAACAGAAGAACCAATGTTTTTTTATGCTGGTTGAAATTACAATGAACATGGTGAGAAGAAGACCAGTAGAGTGTGGTGCACATACATTGAGGGAAGCAAGAAAAACCTACAACTGTGAGGAAACTGGATATGTTTGTGAATGCGCCTTAAATGAATAGAGAGAATAGGAGAATCGGTGGATAATTTCACTTCTGAAATGTCAGCATTAGTCAGGTTAGGAGTGAGAAAAAAATTGGGCGAACGCTAAGTAGAAATGAAGCCTAACCACATACTGTCGAACAATTAGTCCAGTGTGCAACAGTTGCCAGCTGACTAACAGCAGTAATGGGAGATCGAGCGTACCTCCACACTGTCATAAGGCTTCTGGTATCCAAACCGTGTGGAGGTTTCATTTAACGTACTGAAGCCTGTGTTGGAAATTTTCCACTGATGACACTGTTACGACAGAATGTGGTAGGTTGTTTCACGTTAGACACGTGCGCAGATTAAAAGCGTTTCTATCAAAAGAACTAACATTATGGAGTTACTCCTGAAAAGATATAGATTACCTTGTAGACAGTCGGTGCTAAGTGTGTTTACTGAGAGAATATGTTTTGTAAATTTTACTAGAAATGTGTTTCATAAAGAAGCTTATTAAAAATTTAAACCTGAATACACAAAGAAGAGCACCATCGGAAGTACCTGCGTTATTCAGAATAAGTGAAGACGTTTAACCATTGAAACTTGGAAAACACCGACGTTCTACAAAGTAATCCTGAGCACAGGTACGACGCGAAGGGTTCAGACTGCAAGATTTGGGGTAAGACAAACGACAGACAATGCACTACTCATCTACTGGAGGCTTTACTGCAATCCGAAAGCATGCAGACACCCTTAATTTTCTCATCTAGAAAGCAAAACTAAGCGTATCAATCGAAAAGGACGTAAAGGATTGAATAAGAGGTTGGTTGGGCAAAAGGATTTTCATTGTTAAGAGGTGTACCAGTTGACAGCTTCGAAAGAAAAATGTTCTAGAAAGTTTCTGGGATTACGGGATTACCAACGAGTTTATCGTGCAGGGACTCTTTTTGACATGGGTCTCTTCCACTCATCAGTCAGTAATTAGGTGATCGAAGTGCACTGTAATACACAGTTCTGTTGTCTGAAATAAACTGGAATGAACCAAAAACATTATTTGTACCCGCATTTACACGCGGTCAGTTACCTACAGTTGCAGGCATACTTTTGGTTCGGACTGAGTGCTCGCCGGCCGACATGTTGACTAACCATTGACCCACAGAACTGTGGAAATGGACTAAGTGCTCGACTAGTCGTCATTGAAACAAAACCGGTCATTGAAAGTAGATTTGCTGGAAAGTATAAGGATTCCAGAACATATAGCTGAAGAAGAACAATGACCAGAGAGTTGGGTAACATACAGGGTAGCTGGGCTAGTCTAATACACCAGTCAGTCTGGGTGCACCTTAAATTGTAACGTCACTTGACTGGGCGGTGACCATACGCTGTTACCCGCAAACATAGAGCAATTATTACGATAAAAATACCCCATCCACACTTCAACCACTGTCTGCAGCTCACTGCAATGTATACACAAGATCAAGCGTTTTTTAAAAGTTAATTTATAGTTGGCATCATCACGTCATGAATGACACAATTAAAACTTAAAAAGCAAGAGCCATTGTTGACTCACATGCGCACAGTAGGGATATCAGCTGAAGCAACGACAACCATACTGAGAATAGCATCAGAAGATAACGAACAAGGCAGTTCTGACAGCAGAGTCAGTAATAATGAAAATTCACGCTAACAATCAACTTAAACAACAACCACAATCGCACGATCGCTACCAGCAGTATCAGTAATAACTCGAGGATCACTTTTATACAGAGTCCAGTTTAATGACACCAGGGTGACAATAAAAATTCCATTCACCTGAAAATAAATTTCTTAAACAACCGTTGAACATACTGTTATCTTCAATCTCATATGCAGGGTAGCCAACTTAATTATCTCATGCTAGAATCAGGTGCAAATTCCGCATCAGCAAAGGTATTGATGATCGTTAGGTTCTTTATAAAACATCGGTAATAAAGGCAGGGATATCATTTTAGGACCAGCTGAAACAGTGAAACGTAAGTTTTCAAACTAGAAAAGGCTGTTTATGGCAGAATAACCACTAAAAATGTATTAATTGTACTGATTTATCAGAAAAACTGATCCGTATCAAAAATATTACGGTTATTACTGGACGACCTATCACCAGTCAGAGCTGTGTGACTAGCGCCTCTGTATGTAGTGAGCCTAACATTCAGCATTTTCTGACATGTGAGGCTACAAATTATGAGTGAGTATACGTTAGTCCTGCGGAAAGCAATGGTACGTAGGTAGGTGCATATACACCCATAGTGTATTCGTTTACGTACTTTTCGTAAAACAACTCACCGATAGTTTCTTCAAATATGATGAATTTGGTAGTGTGGCTTGTGGCCGAGCGAATAGAAGCGTAGAGTCGTAATGCTGAAGGGTAGCCGGTTCGATCCTCCATTCAAACGATGTCTACCTGATGAGTCCAAACAAGAACGAAACCTGTCATGGAGTGTCGATTTGAAGGTGAGCATCAAGCAGTATTGGTAATTCCACTTTTAACCGGTAAATCATGAGGCGTTAAAACGATGCCAGAAATAGATAAATATGCCGAATTGCCCGGTTTCTTTTATGTTGTAGACTAACATTGACCATGTTGTGGTGAGTGCGTTTTTGGTTACGGGTAACTGTATTTTGCGCTTGAAACAAATGGCGTTGGTCCTATTTCGATCAGTAATCACAGTGTAGTGTTTCTGATTACCTATTATGGGTAGAAGTTTCAGTTAAGACATATGGTTGGAACTAAGGACTTGTTTTCACAATTGCAACACTAGGCAGAAAATTCTGCACTATTAGTTTACTTGCAGATAGCCTGTCAGTAGCGTATCCACACACTTAAGTCTGCTGCAACTGACATGTTGTCAAGGCCGCCACGGACAGTTTCTTTGAAGTACAATTTAATGTCGGCACCATCAATACACACTTGCTTTTATTATAAAACATCTGGTTTGTCTTTCTGAAGCTGCTGTATATGGAGGCTTATTGGGATCGATAGACAGCATTATTCATGGCCAACATACCGACACTAACACTACGACCACACCTAATCGAAACTGCTGGCATCCCAATTAAGTGATTCCTGTTCATGTTTACAACTTAGTAATGCATCACACAGATCAACGGTATCTTACTTATCGTCTTTAGTTCTTTAATTTCGCTAAACCTACCCGGTTGCAATAAACTGGCAATGAGTTATCAAGAACAGTTAGTCATTTGTGTTGTCTATGGTTTGTGGCATTTTTAGCAAGGAATAACTCATCTCCTTGCCCTTCTCAGATGATTATTTCATTGCTCACTGTTTGTTCGAATCATGTCAGACAGTTTTCAGATGGTCAACGTAATTTTCGTATTCGTACATGCATGTCAACCAGCTGAGTGGAGCCCCACACCGTACTTGTACTGCAAGTGAAACTGCGGTTGTTAACTCATCCGACGGTTCCCGCGATCCTGCTCCGATTGTCCGTGTGCACGGACCAGTGACTTCCAGCGCCGCACCCATCGGACTGAACGGCTGTCTTGTCCACAATTGCACTGACCAGTGAGTGATCTGTGCTTGGCTCAGATCGATCAGCGGCTTGCGACTTGCCGTGCGGCCCACACGTTAAAAAAAATCTATCCAAGTAGACATAATTCAGACTGAACAAGCCTTTTGGTTAAACGGGATAATGAAACTCGGAAACTCGAAGGGATCTTAGGCGAAACCTACGCGAGAAAAAAGTCAGTCAAAAACGGGGTTGTGCTTTCCAGGCTTCGAACTTCAAAAACACACCACAATAGTCACCTAGTCCTCCTGGTGTTATTGTACCAAATGCTGGACTTAGGAAATCATGCGCTCACTACAGTTTTTTCGTAAGACATTAAACAAGGTCCGACCTGTTGATTGTGCATGAATGTACACCATTCTGTTCGACGCCTCTTAATTCATGGGAAACTGAGAAACTTGTAGACAAATGTTAAACTCGCATTTCACGGGTGTGCACGAGAAATGCCGATGAAAAAAGCAAAATTGCTGTTATCTCAATTCTAATTTCCGTTCCGTTGTTCCCGTAACCGTACTCCCAATGATCTTGTTCATTTAGGGAACGTAAGTGAAATAGAACAGATGTTTTGTATAGGACTTAACTGGAAACAAATTACGGAGCGGAATTAAAAGAAGAAAAGTCTCACATAGAACGACAAACGGAGAGACGCGTTTCGTGTACAGCCACAGGTGAACGGAAACGAATTTGATCCATGAGCTTACAGCATTAGTTGGAATGACTACGTATCAGTCCACATCGTATCTTATGATTTTATTGTTGTGTAAGGAACCATACTCACTGACAATTAGTAAACAAGCTTAACCTAACACTATTAATGAGTCGGGTAACATTCACAATTGCTCGCGGCATTCACATTACGATTAACTCTACAATCTGTCTAGTTCAGAAACAACCAATAAACTCAAATGTAATTCAACCTACCAGAAATGCTTACTTACTTATTTCCACCAGAAGTGAAACTCCGGAACACACATGCATATGGAAAGAAAGCGTTGTACACTTCACATTGGGCATAGCCGAATTATCTCATTAAAATGTTCAGCCATATTCGCTTATCGAAGTGATTACATACCACTGCGATCCGCATCTGTTTCACACGCACAAATTGGTTGATCATTAAACCATGTTAACCACACTGGTTTAAACCATTACGCATGTTTTGGCACATCAGAGAGCTTGCATTCAACAAGCAAAGTCAATGAACAAGCTGAGAAACAAAGCGCTATGATGTCACCGGAGTAGTAGCGTTTAGAAAAATTCATCACAATTCAGGCAAGGCACGATACATATTGTCAGGTGCACAAAAGTAACTATTAGAAACAGTGAATCTTGAGTTAGATCTTTTCTCTTGTGTGGGTCAGTCACTTGCAAGAGAGTGCGTAAAATATTTTTTCAGTTTTTATGTCAAATTTCACCCACATGAAATTGTGGGACATACAGTAATGAGCTTCTCAATCTTGGCCAAGAACACCAGCGTAAATAAGAACAAACACTTCACCGTGGCTAGCTTTTAGTACCACTACCATTAAGTTAATATTGTGATCAATAAGCGAATAATATTACTTACCCAATGCATGTTGATGCAGTCCTTTCAGTTTGTCTGTTGCAAAGAGAATAAGTTGGCTTTAAAAAGAAATACTTATCGTCATGGATTAGCAGATGTAATCAAGCTGGGATTAGAAAAGAACCATGGAAATGGACTAAAAGCGTAATAGGCAAAAGCTGTTGCTCAGATGTTTCATTTGTGTTGGAAAGTGCCTAGGAGAAAATAACCGAATGTGAGCTATGTTGTAGTTTGGCGGAAGTCGAATCAACTGTCTGTATTCTAGTCTCGGTGACCACGACTTAATCTTTCTTATTCTGTTTGTATTGAATACTGACTGTGTGGTATAATGGCGCGCTGGTTGACTGGTATTTCATGACTAAGCTCGTGTTTCCTAGTATTCGCATAGTTTATAAGTTCCCCGGCGCTATTTTACACTATTAACCATGGTAAAGTACTGCTGGACCGAAACGAATTGGCTTCCGCCTAACTGTCTTGAACACAAAGAGATGCACATTCGCGGCTTGTCTCTTACTAAGTATATTTCCAGAGATAAGTTAAATAGTGTATTTCTCAGACGAGATCTATAAAGGATTGTTTCGGAAGGATCCAGTCTGCTTCCTAATTGCGCCTCAATGATAAAACAGCTAACAGAACACTTGGCTACCAATCCGTTCTCTTGGAAAGCTTAGGTACAATGTTCTGTTTAAACGTACTGACAAGTTGACTATTGAACCTTGTTGACCGTACGATATTAGGAATAGGCGGATAACTTACAGCGTAAAGATGTAAGGCGTGCTTTAACGTTTGCGATCAAAATCTTATTCTGAAAGCCCGTTCAAATTCGGTCAATTTCCAGTCCCCTATCAACACTTTGTAAGCGATCTTGGCTGGAGCTATAGCCCGTTGCACCTTCCGACACACATTTTCAAGCATAGTCAGAATCTTTCTCTGTGTAGCTATCCGGTGAAGCTGTTATACCAAGTGAGTTACCTTCTTCCAGTGTTGGGGTATGTCCAATCTAAAATCTGTGACAATAGCACCATCAGCACGTGACTGACTTTAATGGAGGTATCTATGCGTGTTCATGGTGTTATTCCAATCCTCCAAGCAGTCTTGCCATCTAGACAACTTTAAGAGGCTGTATTATCTATAATGTCGGTGTTGCCAGGTCACTATTTATCAAACTATGCTTTATTTCATGACTGGGTATCCATTTGAGAGCCAGACCTCTTCTCTCTTGCGCCTCTAAATTCCCTTTTAAATTTGATCTGCATTACTATACTCCACCTTCTTATGAACCTGGATATTTCTGAAGTTAACGTTTTGTTGGATTTACCAGTGATTACTCAATGCTCTTTGAATACAGTTCAGTACAGAGTCAGATACACATCGGTAGTGCAAGCTTTCTCTAACCCGTACAGTTTCAGTGCTCTCAATCATACTCGCAGGTTAGTTTAAGGAATAATCTGTTGCCAATTTTACTCGTCCAGTTGTCGGCTGATAAACAATGTCAGTGATCTGATGCTTTGCGTTGAAGATTGACCCGATCCACTTTCATTTTTGTCTCAGTCAAGTCAGGTTAGAGAACAACCTTGACCAGCAGACGGTTGAGAGGACTCATAGATGAGAAACACGTTGACATGCTACCCATGTGGGATAGCAAAAAGTGTTGCTAAAACTGTGGAAATATTTACTACAAAATGATACAAAGAAGACAAAAAAGGGTGTTTTCAAACCTTATTGCAAACAAAAAATGTCTAAAAATGAACCTTTCTGTATCTAGTTTTTTGATTAAAACAGTTCACACCCTGATGGCAAAATAACTAGCTATTTTGGAGAAAAACAACACACAACACGGCCGGACAAATCTTTCGTAAGCGCAAAATTTTGCAGGCCAGGAAATCAAGTATGTCTTGGAATAACTGTCACCGTAAATCACCCACAAAGCACATCCAGCATGAACCATAAGCATCAGTCGAGGCGAACCATGTAGCCACAATATGGAAGAGTAACTTGCTGTAGAGGGAGATACCAGAATGAAGAAACCTGAAAACGTAGACACCAGTCCTCTCAGAAGAAATCCGTAGATATTTCGACATTTAATTCGGCTAGTCGGGGTTGTTCAAGCTGATTAGTCAATTACTGTTTATGGGCACTGAAAAAAACGCAATGAATGAAGCAAAAATGTTGGGGAAGAGTGTTGAACAATCATGAGTCTAAAGCGAACTTACGAACAAAAGTTTGTCGTTTTCGTCCAGTTGCATTGATAAGTTGATATACAAGTTGGACAAGTAAAAAAAAACTGAAATTTCATAGGGCTTCTCCTCCATTTTAAGTGAATACTTAGATGGACAGAGTGAAAAACAGAAGAGGATAAGTGGGAAGTGTAACCCATCACGATCAAATTAACTCATTTGGCAAACAACTGATAAAATGAAAAATACATTAAATCAGCTGAAGAATCTTATGGGACATGAAATTTTGCCTGTTACTTCTACGAAACAGTTTTTGAAAACTGCACAGTAATAGTATAATTACATAGCGAAGATGTATGACGAGACAAAATGGGATGCTACTGCGAAAGTTGACGAAAACCTGCGGAAAAAGACATTTTTCCTACGTCATCTAGAGCATTCGGTTTAGGTAAACATTGTTTTGTGTGCACTTTGAGATGTGAATTTTCAACTAATTCCATATAGTACGGAAGATCACTGAGAGATTAGGAGGTAAAGGAAACTCTTGAACTGTTGATGATCAATTGTGTACCGTCTTTGAGTTAAGAGAACAGATTCAGATTTATTTAGTTCTTAGGACTGATTATAATTTCGCCATGTATTGAATCGGTTAAAACCAGACTCTGATTAAATCAGTGTGCATGTGTTAAATATTATTGAAGTGAGATAACATTGGCCTGGCTTGTTTCAGTCTGCAACACAATTCCATTTTAGAAACCATGGCGATATTTTCAGTGTCCCAATAAATGTCACTGAATGTAGTTGTCTCTCGGCTAGCATGTTAGGGGTGAAATGATTCGGTCGCGTTATTTATTCTCTTTTCGTAAAGTCCTATTTTTTATGCTTGATTTTGACGTGTTTATGCGATACGATAGAACGCCGTTATAACGAAAAGTCAATGACGAAGGAACCCTCCGGTTTTGAACTGCTTTCTGATTAAGAGTTGGGCATACGTGATCATTATAACAGGTACACTTGTAACGGTAGTCTCACTGTAAAGAACAAGCTGGATATCTTTATATCTACCGGCGCTTGGTATAACGAAATGTCTGCTGTTCAACTAGATTTCCGTCATCATTGGAGGAACCAACAGGTATTGGTGCATGGCTCTTGTTCGTATCCATGCCTCGTGTCGGGCAGGTTCAGTTAAATTCTTCGAGTGCCACTCATTCACTACGGGTTCTTATACAAATTGCGCACATCAGCAAAACTGGACTGATGAAGGGGTGAAGGGAACGGGTTAAGCATCTGGCTTTCAGCATGAGTACGAGCGTATCGTCTGTTCATTCTATTCAGGTTAAACGACACCGGAAGAAAGTATGTAACGCTCGTAGCGGACTACGAGTAATTGAAGTGGAGAGGTAGTAATTGTCATCCGTAATCACAAAAATCGTCGAATAAATGTTGTTCGATCACGTTCGATTAAAATGGGAGGCGCTGCGATGATAATATGCTCCACCGATAAGATGTTTTATTGTGAACTGCAAAAGATGCTTTATTATGACCCCGGCGAAAAAAAACAGAGTTGTACGACCTCATGTACTCGTGAGATCAGTTGACAACATGGTACTTGGTGTGTGTGCACACAAAAAATGATCGAGTGTTACATTTTGAAAACTGCAAAAATACAGTTGGTGCGTGCTCTTACAAGCATCCATTATTCACATCATCCAAGTGAACAGCCAGCAACATGCGTGTTGGACTGCGTGAAAATCGTGCACAGCTTACGCTTGGAACGATCTTTCTTTAAAACTTGGACGAAACAAAATTTAAAACTGATTGACTAACATGTCTGTAAACGGAAAAGTTCTTATCATTTATTTGACGTTGAAAATGTCGCTCAACAAGTGCACTGACTTATGTGAGTTCAAATTGAAGAGAAGTCCCAATAAAGTGATCATTGATTATACATAACACGGTATTTACCGTAACCTCTTCTGAGGCAATCGGGCAACCGGAGCACTGCTCACAAGTGAACGTGGCCTAACATTCGCAAATGATAATTAAGGTGTGCCTAATATGGTGTCAGTAGCATAGTGGTCAACACGGCTGTCTCACGAAAGCGTAGCTGAAGTTCTAATCTCACTTATGACAAGGAGACACGTTAGGTAAGAGCTCTAATGAGAGTGAAACTTGACCGTACTGCTTCTTTTCGGAAGGGATTGGGTAAACATTTGGTGCAATTTTGAAGGCTGTAATCAGCCATGAATGATTTTCAAGTTACACTGACCAGTAACCACTATTAAGACTTATCGATAGATTTTGAAAGTTATTTTTAACGAGAAGACCGCTTCACGGAATTGTTTTATGGACCTGGAACGTTCAGCATGACAATGCACTGCTGTAATTCGCAACGTCCGCCTTCAAATCAACACTCTACGAACAGTTTCCGCCCTATTTGGGTTTATCCGGTACCACTGCAAGCTGTCAACTAGGGATGAACTATATATGTCCGCAGTGACAGGGTGTAAACAAGCTACACACTTGGCTAATGATATGCTTCAGAATAATTAATCACGTAGAATTGCACTTTGCACGTTATTTGTTCATTTTTTACGACACACGACTAAGATCTCAGTTCAAGTAGGAGGGGAATAACTGGATCACGCTTTACTTACCTTGTATGAAGATTGAGACAACAAACTTTTCCAAGATACATTCACGGTTAATTGCTAGCAATCAAAAGAGAGCTGTTGGTGCTGTCGTGAAAAAAGGACTTCCGTGTACATTGTAGATGAAACGTACTAAACAGAATGAGATTACGGAAATTGAGAATAACTTGTGGGCAATCGGTTATGATGACTACTGGTAACGTTTGTTTTCGTATTCAAAAACTTTTTATAGTAGGTAAACCAGTTGCACAGTTTCTGCGACATATAAGAGGAGGTAGTATATGGCGAAGCATTATCTTCATCCCGCACGCGGAAATGGAATTGGCAGCTACCTGTAAGGTTTTGAATGATGTAAAACCATACCCTTAGAATCGTTAGATCTAATGACTACCTGCGCAAAATAGAGTAAAAACGGCCGGCTGCTGTATATTGAACAGACCGCTTGAGAACTCAGAGCAAAAACTGTTTTGACGCTGAGAACTCACTGTGAAACCAATCCGAAATGATTTGGAATAATGAGTTATGAGTAGAAAATTCACACTGACTGGTCACATGTTGAACGAAAGTCGTGAAATTTGTCTGGATACGTTCGAAATGGTTCTAAAGAGAGGCTGGAACTACGGAAGAAGGCTTTATTGCAAAGAAAACTTAAAAGACCGTATATAGAAGGGAGTGGAATTTTACCGACAGACCTCATCCAAATTAGGACTTAGGCATATTTTACTATCCAGGTTGTGCACTGCTACTGGTATCTTGGACAATTTCAGCCGTCTGGCTCATTGATTTAGACGTCCGATTGCACCGCAAATACAAACACTAGATTTTTAGCAGTTCACACGGTCACAATGTTCATGGGATGTCACTGATCCTGGCCTTATTAAATAAAATGGCAGATTAGGGAATAACTAGAAATGTAGGTATAAAAGATGTTCAGGGGCAATACAGACTTATGAGGAGGAGCCGAGAATCTGAAGCTTCCAACCACCGTTGGGGATGATTGCTTAGCACTCAACCCATTTGACAGCACCGTTCAATAAGCGATCGAACAGTTCACAGTTCATGACTATGTTGTCACCTGATCATCTTTCACTTTCTCCCAATCGTCTCCAGCCGTACTGCACAATGTACGGTGTAGCAGACATTTAGTCGGCGTTCTGGATACAAGACTGGGAATTCTCATTACATTGATTGCTGATTGTAAACTTGGAGATTTCCCAAATACACCTCCAGAAAATGTAGAGTTTTTCACTCTGTCAGCCCTATTGTTATAGGCTAAGCGGAAGAAATATCTACGGAATGTCTCTCAATACGCCCACTAGTTCATGGTCAGCTTAGCGCCCCTACACAAGGGTGGCTATTCGCACAAATAAATGGTCGGATTACAAATAAAATCTAGAGGGGAAAAAGCTTGTGTTAGTTCGGACCTGGAAAGCGATCACGTGATGTTCAGCGAAATTATGAAAATGGTTGTTGACTAAAATTGTATATCAGCTTGGTGTTTGGGTGTGTGAACGGAAGCTCAGTCAGTCGCTTGTGCAAAAGTGTCGGGCACAACAAATATCCAAGACTATTAACGCGCACTACCATTGGCTGGATGCACATTATGAATACCACAACGACAACACAAAATGTGTGGCCACAGATTGGAGCAGGTGAAGGTAGGCTGTAAGGACAAACATTTTCAGCGGTACTAACAGAAGGGTTAGTACGGAAAGTGGTTGTTCACAACCGAACAATTTGAGTATGATGCGGTTTCTATCTGTATGGGTTGTGGCAAACACAGATGCACTGGAATCGGAGTACGCAGTAACAGTAAACACCCGTGTGTTGTATGACCACAATTAAGGATGCGATGGGCCACTATCATAAACCGGTACGGAACAACCGGTTTCACGTTTAATTGCATTGAGTAAAAGGACACCTGGCCAGGATATGAATTTGGAGGGGAATTTTTTTTTAAACACTCTGTAGCTCTTCATCTTTGTCCACGAGCGTAACCTGAGTGGCTGGGCTATTACCAATGGCTATCTGAACGTGTACAAAACTACAGGGTGTACTTAAAGCACAATCTAAAGCCGGTAACCACTGACAGTTAGAAATGAGTTCATCTGGATAGAAGCAAAATCGGCATACTGCGTAAATCTTTTCATCAGATCTATGATGCACTTTCATTATTCTGTTTCACGCGTCGAAAAGTAAGTCACAAATTCCGACATATGTCAGACTTACCTTGAGAAATATGCTTTACTGTGTCATCAAGGACAGGTCGGCATCTCTGCGCCGGACCTACTCTGTGGCATGTTGCCTGCGGGTAGGGCTGTAACCAAATCTCTGCTATATTAGTAAAGCTGATAAGTAGCAAGTTGTTGCCGTATGCATCCCTAGGTGTCAGACGTGGGATGTTCTTCCGTTAGAGCTAGCTTTGAAATGTGTGTGTTTGGCCAAACAGTAGGCAATCGCAGACGATTCACGGAAGTGGCGCACTTCCGGTAAGTACCTGGCAACTCTACACAACAACACATATACTATATGACGATACTGACACTTGAAGTCTGAAAATTTGGAACGGAAAGAGCGTCTGATACAAATGACACACGAATTCATACAATTCCCGCTCGCAATCAGATCATTACAAGGCATGTTGTATCAGGTTGTTCAACCAGAAGGCGTCTGTGGTCTTAAATCTACTCATTTTGGGTGGCATAGAATTAGCGTGTCCACAAACATGCTGAGGGTATTTTGTAGATAGTAAATCGTTTGCGAGTTGGGTGAGACGTCCACATCAGATACGATGGGATCCGTGGATCAACGCTGAGGTCATGACCACTGGTTGTGTTTCCGGAGATTTTTTATCACGAAACATATACCACATGCTACCACACCTTCCAAAATAATGAGAGTACGTTGATGACGTCCGTTGGGGTCAGCCAGCAGTTTTCTGCACCAGAACAGTGAGCTTGGAATCGACTGGCAATAATGCCCACCCTAAGAGAAGGATCAGGTTGTATACCATTCGGTTATCCAACATGTATGAAATGCACTGTATGGATCGAATATTCGACCGTGGCTGATATCTGGTCGGCGAAACCGACGAAAGACCTATGAACTCTAAAACGATTAGATAGTTTTCCTGAACAACTGATGTGGTAAAACTGGCACACAAACAACTTGAATCGGCTGCTGTCATGCATGCATTTTTTGTTTCAAGCCGGTTTCTGCAACTACTCTACGTGTATATAAACTGATTCTGTCGATAAATGATATTGATCAGAAGAACAAAATTCATCACAGCTTCCAGGTGGCAGTACTGTGCGGATCACTAAACTATTCTCTGTCACTCAAACCGACCGAAAGGAAGAATACCACCCCCTTGCCAACTGACGATAATCACATCCAGACCCGCAAAGATCTGGGCGTAGATATACACAGGTGTATATGTATAGACAACTGAGACTGGGAACGGAAACCCATACGACGTTGCCGCATGTTGACTTCTTTTTATTGTGTAGGACAGGTTGTGATTCATCGCATAACAAGAAAAGAAAACGGACACGTTGACTATCCGTGTCTGCGCGCATCCAGGAGAAGTGGCATACGTTTTGTGACTGCACCGGACGACAACATTAACGATAATAAACAAGACTGACCGAAGTAAACGTTGTGTGGAGCTCGATACTAGTCGCGTGCGCACGCAGGACAAATCTGCACGCGTTTGTGTATACGTACACAGAACATCGACAGTTTGTGGATAGGCGAACGGTGAGTCAGTGCTCGTGATTACATTGCCAAGACTACAACAAAACGGCTTAGTAAAACAAGAAGCAAACCATGTTGAGTGTTAAGTTCAGGACCACGTGAACCATAACAACGGTTTCTGTTGGACTATGCACAGCGACAGACTTGCTGGAAGGTAGCCAACGAAGACGACGCATGAAGGTTCAGCAATCACACACCATATCACATTTAAAACTGGGTGATATTAGTAATGTCAATTATACGAAGACATTTCGGTTGAGTCGTTAAACTGCAGTTCAAAGTGACCACAACTTCACAAGTTACCAAAAAGTTAACAAATAGGAATAAAGTGGAGGAACTAAATCTAAGAATGTGAGCCAATGGAACGACGTTTATTTAACCCACATCTGATGACATTTTAAGGTGTTTTCAGGCGAACGTAGAAATGCGCTTGTAGACCCTAATCTGGTGAATGTTAATCAGCAACACCAAGTGGACTACTGATCAAAGTTTTCATGTCGTGCTGTCAAACAAGCACCACATCGCCTGGCGGTTCCCCCAGTCGGAAGCAATAACAGAATGCGTGTAAGCCATCAACAGAAGGTTAGCGCAACAGTTTGGACGAACACACCAGTGTCAGTTGTACTAAATATACAATGTGGAGATCTGCTATGGAGGTAGTGGAAAAAAAATCAACTTTACAGTAAGCAACGAAAGTTTTTGATCGAATAATAAAGACGAATTTTTCAATTGTGGAGACTACGTCCAAAGCTCAGAAGTTTAGCACAGTTTCATACGGCTTTCACTGGTTTGGCAGATAATGACTAAACCGACTGAACGCCTATCGTGTCGACATGAAGTGTGTGGTGACCATCCATGTCTGACTTTTAGACATATTGGTATACTAATAGAATGGAATTCTGAATGATCACAACACATCTAGAACTCAATAAATACATGACATCGCAATTCACATTAGCTAAGATGACAAAAATGAATGAATTATTGAATGAACGCAGAATGGACATAATATAACGGAGGTGATTGGAAGCTTAAGTGGATTTGTATACATTTGAAAATGAATCAACAAACTGGGTTACAGATCGTCAATACATCCGATTAAACAGTTAATGTGTCAAACCAAATGAGACCTTGTAGACTTTCTGAGTTACGTGATCGGGATATTTGACTCGCGAAGTGCTTTGTACGACGCGATAGAAGTGATCTAGTACACGTTACTGTCCATAACCATTTCATGGGTACAGGAAGTACCGTCTCGATCCAAACGTTGTGAAGACGCCCTACTCTCATGATCATCCATTGACATCACCCACGAAGAGATCCTGTCAGTTCTAAAGTGAACGGAGAAAATCATCCCGAATTCGTGCATGAAAGCTGGAATAGACATAAGGCTTGTTGATCAACTTTAATCTGGATTGATCAAATTAGGTTATAATTGCTGGACTCTGGCAACCCATTTAATTTTGCAGGGTGTAATTCAAAAAATGTGCAAGTCAAGAAATAGCGGACTAGTGGTTTCGAGTTACTTCTGTGATGATAATCTGAGAGATGTAATTTGACAGAGTTGGTGAAACCCTGCAACCCGTAGCACTAATAATTTTTCTGGAACTGTCCACAAGCCAACTGGCTGTTCGAAAGGACAACCAACCCAAGCACATGTTTATAACGAATCGCCACTTTCTTGGTATCATTCGAATTCAACTAATTTGTTGGCCACTACACAAACCAGACTAGAATTCTATCAAACAGATCTGGACTTATTTTAAGAAGCTTCCAGAAATCTGTCCTTCTGACATATATTACTTGAAGAATTTACTTGTGAAGACTTGGGATAAGAGTGAGAGTCAGTTGTTAAGCATGCTCCACAATAGAATACCGGAACGGACAACAGAATTGGAAGTGTTAGTGTTGACAGCCATTTAGCATGCGATCTTGCTCTCGTGTTATTTCACCTCGTTTTATAGCAAGTTCGGCCCCGCTTGCATGGTTAGTCAGTGTAGCAACTCCATTTATCCGTGTTTGGACAGTCCTATTCTCACCCAATGTGGTTGTCTCTGTACGGTTCATCCTAGCATATATCACGCCAGATTAACCTTTGCCCTCATTACTTGGACTTGTTTAAATTGGCAGCTGTTTTATTTTTGAACACTGGTTTATAAAGTACATAGTGTTTTCCAACAAGGACAGACTGTCAGTTCAGATTTCATCTGTGTGTATTTACTTCCTCAAGGTCAGGGGAAGCTACCCACGTTGATTGGTGCACAGCGAAACACTCTCGGTCAATAATGCAACCCTTGTCCACCTGGTCGAAACAGACGAGCACCAATTAAGCTATTTAAGTGATCTATCGCACATCAGGTAAGTGTTTCGGCGTGTATTTTTGAGCGTGGAGTCTGGCGAAGTTCTATGGATACCTGTCCTTAAATAGCAAAGTGTATTGACCATCCGTCCTGAACTCTGATTGGTCGCCTTCTGTTGTTTTTGACCTTTGACCTAGCTCACCATTGGTTAGTTTTGTTGGGTTTGAACTGTGACCCAATTTCCTATTGGTTATTTTCCGCAGTCCTTGAGTGTTTAAGCTCGGGTCTGATTAGCTGCTCCTTGTTGCTGCCGTACTTTGAACTCGAATAGGATAGGTTGTATATTGACTGAGTGAGTCACCTCTTCGTTTTGGAATCCCATCCGATTGGTTATTCATTGTCCCGTTTCGACCCGACCCATACTGCTACCTTGACGTGGTGGTCGGGCTTGTGTACTGTTTTGATCCGGCGGGCTATGCTGACTAGGACTCCGGTCCTTCCAGGTGCGACCTTGTCAGACAGGCCAAAGGGGAGCAGTCGGACGAAAAACAGTTACACTCACAGGATTGTATGTCGCACTACTGACCGCGTAGGAGTGCTTAGGCAGTGAGGCACGATCCTATGGGCATACAGCAGAACTA
>QNGE01000425.1:243885-285347 GCA_008508345.1 Paragonimus westermani
AGCACCATGAGTGGCGTACGTCAAGGCTGTCCGCTGTCACCATTTTTGTTTAATTTCGTTATAGACGAAATAATGGGGGATTGTCTGCGGCATTCACAAGATGCCAGCGTGGACCTCCTACCTGGTGAAAGACTGACCGATCTTGATTATGCTGACGACAAGGTGTTGCTGTTTGACATCATTCAAGCAGCACAAACAACGCTATTTCGCGTTTCGCAGCCTGAAAATGCAGAGTGATTCTGCAAGATTGCTGTGATAACGCAGATCGATTGTTAGGTAAAGAAGCCATGAGGTTGTTGACCGGTTTGTATACCTGGCAAGCTGCAACAGCGGCGGAGGTATAGGGAATGAAGTAGAAACGTGTACTCCTGAAGCTACGGCGATGTTCGCTAATCTGAAACGCCTCTGGCGACAGAGAGGTATCTCTCTGATGCTTAAGGGTCGTATGTATCAGACATCAGCGAGGGCTGTATTAATTTACGGCAGCGAAAACTGGCTACTTAGAGTAAAAGAGATGAACCGACTTCAGGCATTTGACCACCGATGTCTACGTTCAATTGTTCGTATCGGGTGGTACCAGCGATTAAACAACGAGGAGGATAGGAAGTGGGTGTTTGGCACTGATCACCAAACGAGTTCTTTCGTTCAGTCCTTACATTTGCACAGACTACGACGGTTAGATCATGTGCTAAGGATGCCGGGTAGTCACCTGCCACATCGAGCACTGTTCGCTGACGCTGCGACCGACTGGCATAAGGTGGGGGTGGACAGATGATGACCTGCCACAGATAAATGAAATCGCTCACGAAGTGGTTGCTTACTGTAAATTGGGTTCGTCTTTCCGGCTGGGGCCTTCGCGACTCACAGAGTCGGTGACTTGAGACGTTAGATGAGAGCGGCTATTCGAGCTCAGTGGTGTGAATATTGTCGTTGTTTGGCCGTGTTGTCCGTGAAGTGAGTGAGTTTAATGGCGCGGGTCAATGAAAGCCGTAAGAAAGCTGTCTTGCTGATGACGCCTTACTTTCACTTACAGCTCGGTTGTTTGTTTGTAAGGTGCAGGCACCTTGATATTTAATGTTTGAGCATAGACGTAGCGATTTGGAGTAGTTCGGTTCTTTCCCATCCCCTTCTTTTTCTTTTCCTCTCTTCCTATACAGGGTTTGCTTTTCTCTTTTCTGTGGCTGTGTGGCAGTTAAGCATTAGTGGTTCACACTGATGTATTGATGTCTGTAACGATGATCGTACGTATTTAGACAGTGGTCGATAGTAGGTTGAGAAAATCGACTCGAAACAAAAGTTTTTAAAGAGGTATTGGACAGTCACACAAAATTTATGTTCTACTCGGACAGAACTGTGTGAACGCTATAGAAGAACAATCACTTCATGTTTGTCTCACGGTTTGACACAGTCATCTACAAGGGAAAAAAAAATCAAGATATGCCCAAATTCTAAGTGTTAAAATGAAGAAGTGACCTTAGGTCTTACGACTGTAAACAAATATTTTGCGGATCACTTGGACCATGACCACTCAGGAAAAAGTAGTCTCACAGTGTAAGAGATATGCCACTACTTGTGCATTGTAATTAACTGCAATGTCTCCCAATTTTAACAATTTCTCAACTATTGTGGAACCGTGGACGTTGTTATCAGGCCCTTTGATGAATTCGTCCAGGTTGGGGGAGTAACGTTCGCCCACTTCGCTTTACCCCCGTTAATTATCGAACCACATATCACTGCAAAAGTTCCATTTTATGTTATCTGAACAAAAAATACCCTGCGCCTGGTTCACCGACGCACAGGGAAACACAAACTTGAGGATACAAACCGCATGTTGTTCACGTCTAAAAGTTATTAATTATCCCCAAGTTCCGTGTATCAGCTTATCGATGGTTTCACGCGATCACATGTTGTTTGTAAACCGATTTGCGGCTGGTTGACCATTTGATTTCGAATGACTGATAAGGGAAATGTCCATATGGAACAAGGGTCATATATGACTCCTCTATCTAGCAGATTTTAGGAGTGGAACTATTTTGGCTGTTCTAGTCTTGATCAATCTGCCTCACCCTCTCTCGAATATCCTAATGGTGATCTAAGCTTTAATCTAAGTCTCGTATTCAATTCACGGTTAAAACGGTTTCCTTTTGAAATACCACAGATCTGGCAGTATCACGAGCCAACAGAGGCTACCTATGCTCAATCGCACAGTAAATAAGGACAAGTGGAATGCGTTTTTTAATGGTATCCACTGCGACAAGCTGTGACTTAAGAATACTTCAAGATATACCGGTCTCGTTGCGACCGTTACCCATCATCATTGCAATTATTCGTTGAAGTTGATCACGACTTCAAAGGCCACCTTCGTGGCCCAGTCACACGGAGGCTCAGAAGTGATATTAAGTTTAAACTGAAACACTGACGGCTGGCCAGTGCCTGGGGGTGATTCCGTAAACCACAGTATCGCACTAATCACCTATAGAAAGGTACTGGAAAAAACTATATTTTAAGCGTGCCCGTATAAACGATTCTATCGGTCAGTTGATTGTATTTAGAATGACGAGTGACCGACATGTTTTTGGTCTCTTCGGATCCATTGCCCTACAATAGCACAATGTCGTGCATTGTCAATAGTGCAATGTGAACTCGCGTTTTGCTGACTTTTGGCCTCTCCACAACTTACCCTGGAGATAATCCACTATTATTGGGCATTATAACATTCTCATCTTTTGATGACAAAACAACTCTGGTGCAGTTATACCCATTAGGCGATAGTCGTAATGTTGATAATAATTCAAATAATCAACAGGACTCATAATTTTAATACTCTGATTATGGATAACATTTGAGCGTGTCCAGCTGTCCAATTTTCTTAGGTATGGGGCGGGAGGTTCAGCTTCAGTTAGAAGGGAAACACCTCTCGACTAACAGTACCCGCTGGCCACAAGACGGAAATAACAGGTAGTCTTAAACGGTTGTAAGAAGTGCTCGCACAGGGTTCCAAGCACCATGACAAATTTCGGACAGGTCTTCCATCAGTCTAGCTATGAAACCAACAAGGCAAAATCTGTTGTGAACTTACGGTTACACCATAGCAAGTTCATTAACAATTTAATTTGGAAATCCTACGAATGCTCTAGCCTAAACGGTGCCAGTCATTAAGTGTTAACATTGAAAATATTTCCGGTTCCCTTTTCATTTACTCCAAACAGATACGTGGATGAACGACTTGAACGGTAGAGTAGACCACATTGGTAAATCATTCACTTTGGGAAATGCAGTCGTTGTCGGCAAAATTTTCGACAGAGAAATACAGTCTTAGAAGACAAACAAGTCAGACCAGCTGAAAGACCACAAAGAGCAGTTCACACGGGTAAAATGTGCATCCGAATGAATGCACGGAAGAGCTACAATTGTCCGCAGTCAGTGAAAGCACTGATTAGTATTGGGGAGAATAAAATGTGAACCAGGATCACTGCATTTGCCATCGATGGACGAAAAGGATGACATACAACCGAATGAAACAACGGAATAAAAAAAGTTCCTACACGATCGACACACATACAGGGATGAACCAGACCATCGCGGTTGCTTAGAACACAAATATGTATGTTTAAACGAGAGAGCCAAACATGAAATTTGATCCAGGAAACAGTGCCCAACCGACAGCAGGAGAACGAAAAGTGGGCGCTAATGAACGAAGTCCCTGAACCATCTTCTGTGTGGCGGCAACAGCAAAGAGCGAGCGTACGTGAAAGGATCCACCAGAACGGCACAGTCAGATATCTTTGGTCATCAGCGCCATGAACTCTTCCAGATTGACTGCAAAGGGAAAATGCATAACGTGATGCTAGTCGGATTACAATTGAACAATCGGATTGACGGTTAGGCTTAGTGATATCTCGGAAAAATACTGTTAAAATGGTCTGATTAAATACCCAAGATTATATATGAACGGAAAAGTATTCGAACATAACCAAAAACCGTGGAAAGAAAATGATGTGTAAATTTGTATACATACTAGTAAAAAAAGTGGAAGTTAAAATTTTCAAGTTAACAGAAAATTTGGCAATCTGTAACAGTGTGTTTGTCACACATCGATTTGGCTTTTAAACTGAGAGTCATACTCTTAGGGGGATTCCTGCAGAAAACCTAAAATTCGGGGAAAACAAACAGAATAAAAACAATGCCGTTTTAATGGTGCAGTTGAGGTATCCCTAGCCACGGCCACCTCTTAATCAAGAACGAGACGACCGAATGAGTAAACTGCGGCGATCTGCCAACATGTTTTAAAATGGCCCGAACATGGTGTTAAGTGGTTGGATCATGAAGTGAACGGCTGATGAATGTTAGATAAACAACCATCAATGATTAACTAGTAACTGCAGATGCTAGTGGAATCACTTGACAACGGCAATGTTTGGTGAACCACATGATGGCCAGCAATTGGCGTGGTTACTGAGACGAAGTACTCCATCAGGTAAGGTTTGAGACCTTGCGACTATCTGCAATATGGACAGAAACGCGACGAGCGTCCTCATATGCGCGTAGTTACTCCAGCGTGAAACGTGTTGGTGTGCTAATCGTTTTTGAGTCTTAATCTGATCACTGTTCAATGCAAGCACAACTTTCTGAGGCATGCATGGGCATTTGATGGGCTTGCAGTATGTTAACGTGTCGAACAGGATTGGGTGATTGGGTTTATCCTGGCCGATCTGGTGACGCTTTGATTAATCAGAATCATGGAACAACTGTTAGAGGAACCCATTTTTTTTCGTCCAAAACGCCTCCTTCCTTGAGAAGACGATCCTATCCAATCATAAGCGGAAATGTCGTGAACATTCGAGAGGCGACCTCCACTAGTTTTTTTTACCTGTCTGGCCTTTATTTCGTTACGCTCATTGTTGGCTTAATGACCTTAACTACTTTTTTGATGTCTGTCCTTCGGTTTTCTGGTTCGAGAATTTTGGTAGGTCACTATGACCCTATAAATACCATGCAATTTCCTCCTTGTCGCACACGTTTCCGGAATCGAACAAAGTCCTTTATTTTTGCACCCGCCTTTTAGCTTGTCTTGGGCACAATTAACGGGGACGGCCGCGTATTTTCGGGACCAAGATTTGCCGTGTTAATTGCATCAAGGAGGAGAACCCGATTTCCTATCAATCGTCTTGTTAGACCGTGGACGTATTGATTTAAGGGTTACAACAACAACCCGCGAGGTAAATGGGGTAGTAGATCAGGCAACATTAGCGTTACTGCAGATAAAAGTTATAGTGAACTTAGTCTCTGATAGACTGAATGTTACAACCAATCTAGACATAAAAATACAGATAGCACAAACTAAACGTAAACTCCGTCTTGTTTCATAAAGAGCGACCAAACTGAAATTTTATCAGGATTGCAAGAATAGCAGGAGGTTGCCAGGGAGACTAGGCCGAGACCAAAAACGAAATTCGCGTTGTTCTAACCAGCAGTCCATGAGATTCTAGAAATCGAAAGTGTTTATGAATGAAGTCACATTGGCGAGCCAAGAGATGGCTGGCTTGTGATGATGAAAACGGTGCAGAGAGACCCCTGGTAAGATATAAAGAAAACAGAACAGGAGTTTGGTTGTTCACGCTACAATATGCTTAAGGTTCTAAGGAAGCAGAAATTTACGGAGACATTCAGGCCGGCTGGACACGTGCTCAGACAGTGTTTCGGTACGCTGGTACTTTGTTCTGTACTGAACGACACCGTCGATAGCAACTGTTGGTAACTGAGAAACCGGCCACACTTGCAGTACGGCATGGACAACAAACTACCTAAGAATACGGACTTAACAAATTGGAACTCGAAGGCTCAGATAGTTGTTGAAGTCGAAACCACTAAGAAGTTCAGCAAGCAGACAATAAGCAACGGATTTTTGAAGAGTTTTTAGAATTCTCAGACGTCAGACGGAACATTCCTTACGACAAGTCAAACAGCAAGTTAACGATGAAAGTCCATAAGAAGCTCAGACAAAGTCTCAAGGTCGGTTAGGAAAGTAAACAAGCCGATAGAGTCAATGAGATAAAAGCCGAATAGCATCAATGACTACTAGGAAACTCGTCAAACTAATCCGAATATCCTTTCTTCGGGAAGTCCATGAAACAGAAAGACGATATTTTAGTTTCGGACGTCAACGGCGATGTCGAGCAACGCTTAGTCCATCAGTAACGTCAGTTAGGACGCTGTATCTTCAATAGTTGGGTCCGGAAATGCAGCGATCATTCAGCAAACTTCTATCCAGTCAAATGAGCTAATTCAATCCAGACAAGACGGTCGTTGTTAATACGGGATTGAAAAACAAGTAAAGAAAAAAGGCGGAAACAAAACTCGACAGAGTCCGCCAAATGCGCATGTCCCGAGAGGAAGCAACTAAGCGAACGTGATCAAAAACATAAGAAAACGTAATAGCGGCTAGAAAGAGTAAAGGTAAAACTAGGGGTTAAGATAAACAAAAGTCCACAAGTAAGAATTATGGACGGATTGATCACACACGAACGAGAGCCCGATAAGCAAGCAGCTCTGAACCTGCAGAATCTGTCGAAGTTAACATGCACAAGAAAAGCAACGGATCGTGTGCAACCTGAATAGTCTGTGGAATCTTAACAGAGGATGCTTACAAATACTGCGAGGGTTTTTAGATGCCAGAAAAAGACCTGCAAACGGTTGATTCCAGTGTCCCTCAGCGAAGTGACGGACAACTTTTTCTACACGGTTGTGTTGCATCCGCACCACGCACTTCGGAAGATCAAATCCACGACTCGTGATTAGGAAGCAGGCTGTGGTCACCGGGATTGCAGGAAGACATGTGAATTAGTTTCCTCAGTTGTTACGCTTCTTTCCACCCACAATTTGAAACCGACCAGCCGTTTTGTGGTTGGCCCACAAATGAGAAAGCATGCATCACAGCCCTAGAAGGGGTTTTTGCACACAGTTAGTCCCCCTGTAGGGCTATGATAGATGTTTGCTCGTTTATAAACCAGCCAAAAAACGGCTGAACTATCTCAGCCTATGAGCTAAAGGGATCGCAACAACTAAAAAACCTAATTCGTGTCTCCTGGCAACCCTATGGTTTGGGCGTTAAGCGTTTGGACTACAATCTGCTTTTCATTTACAGTTGGTACGTCCGGTTTTCCGATGTGCGTGGTGCTGACGAGATCCAACTAGGTCGAAACAACTGTCCACTACTTCTCTGGTGGTCACTAGAACCAACTGTTTGCAAAAAACTTCTCAACCCCCTTTGGGGTTGTGATGGATGCTTGCTTGCCAATCACAAAGCGACTGATCAGTTCCAGTCTATGAGCGAAGGAAAACGCAACAACCAAACAAACCAGAAAGTAACGGAACTGATCGCAGTATAAACAAAGGCAGGAGGCGTGATCATCAGCCTCCTATCGTACACTCAACGACTGCTACCTATTGATCACATACAAAACCGGTCCGGAGTCAGCACTTGAGATCAAGTTCCTAAAACGTCACAAAGCATTCAGCCCAGACAAAATTCCTCCTGCTCTTTGTATACATGAGAGCCCAGCCTGACGGCTCTGTCCGGGTGCTTTGGGTCGAGGAAATCATCCCAAATGATTGGTGTTTAGATAACACCATCCTCATCTTCAAAAAGAAGAATGGACATAGCCAGCGAACGCCAAATCACCTCGAGTGACACAATGCGTTGTTTGCAAGCAGTGGTTTAGTCTAGAAGTAGCGGCCTAGTGACCAGCACGTGACTTGGGTTCGGATCAGGAAAACAATGACATCAACACAGCGTTTTCGGCCTTCTGACTAGGATCCGAAGGACAATGAGCAACCTTGGCTAGGGAAGTTGAATGGTGTGGCAAAGAATGGAATTCAAATGCACTCGTACCGTGGACCTCGGTGTGCACGACGTTTTTATAGTATCAGCACCCGGGAATCAACAACCAAGTTCTGGAAATTGACAGGGGATCTTCTGTTGCAGATAAAGAAGTTGAAAGTGCAGACATTGATGTGGTTGAACTCGGTGAGGCGTCTTGTGCTTGGCACAGAGGAAGAATCACCCATGTATCGGCCATTGAAATTTGTCGAAACGAATACACACTACGGGACTGATAGCCTCAAGTCGTACGCGAGGAGCCATCGATGAGCCTCGATAAATTCTTGCGAAATCCTGAGTTGCGGCAAACGCTAACAAGCCTGGCTGATGGGTGCGTAGTAAAAGGCGACACTGGTGAAGAGAAAACCACTAGATGGTGGTATTTACCTATGCCCATGGCCTCGGTGGATGCGAACGACAATACGGATAAGAAGGCACGGGAAGAAATGCATAACGTTGCGAACAGCACCACAGAACGGTAGACAAGGAGGTTGCTTCAGCTGTGATGAAGAAGGACAATGGAAGAAGGAGTGCCCAATCCGCCGGTTTAAGGAGTCTGAAAATGGCGTTTTATGAGGGTCCTTTTTTGGACGGGTCAACTAGTAATGAGAACTATTGCAAGGAGGGCTGTACACACAAGGGTTGAAGGTGACAGGGAGATAGAACAATGCTTGGTCGATACGAGGGCGGCGGTTTTGTCGATTGCTCGTAGAGGGAAGCAAAACGCAGAACCGACGTCCATGATAGTCAGGACAGTTGGGAGTCACAACCCACTAGTTGTTAGCGTGGAAGAATGAGATGTGTATTGGTAACCATATCGTGAAACACCATTTCATTGTGTCCACAGAAACTAGGCAGACGATTCTTGTGGCCGATTTCTCAGCTGCGACAGACGCTGTGATTGGCCTGAAGCTCCAAAAACTGTCGACCAGGTACAGTTCCCTGACATTCACTAGACAGCAACGGAATAGCGTCAATCAAGTAAGAGTGGCTAAAACCCCCCATTTGCACAGCTCTCTTGCTCCACTCCACGGTCGAAAAACAAACTGAGTTGTTTACAAGCGACGACTGTCAGTACGGATTCTGCAACTGGATCACACAGAAAACACCAACAATCGGAACATCCCGACCTCACGGACCTCGCAGGATGCCGGGTTATTTTAAAGCAGATGGGGAAAGGCAACCACAGAATACGTCGAATGAGGGTGTTATCAAAGAAGCCAACAGTCCACACAACTTATCTGTTCTCCTGACGAAGAAGTCCAACGGGGAACGCCGCCTTTGTGCAGATTTTGAACGACAGAATGAGGTAGCAGAGAGCACACTTGTGCCAAAACTGTCCGTTACCGAAATGTTCATCAAGGTGCAACAGATAAACCTATTTACGATGTTGGATTTACGCTTCGGATACTGTCAGGTGATAATCAAACCAGCGGATGGTGAGGAAACCGCACTCACAATGGCCGAAGAGTAGTACCAAGTCAAGTGCATTTCGTTCGACCTAGCCGGGGTATGAATCATATGGTCCACACCATTCTGATGATTCAAACGGTAAAACGACTGGATAATGTGGCGGTATGTGGAGATGACATTGACGTACACAGTAGCATAGAACCGGAACATGCTACCGATCTACATGCTGTCTCAAAACGGATTGAGAACTCGGAAATCCAGAAGAATGCCGATAAATCACAGTTCGGACGGCCATTGGTGCTGTTATTAGGACATAAGGTTGTTGGTCAACGTGAAATCAAGCGGCTGCCAGGGAAAATGATAATTAAAGAAGCCGTGGCTCCAAACGAAAATAATCGTCTCTCAGTGAAGAACAGTTGGTCTGAACAGTGCATATGCATTGACGTGGAAGTGTGGTGTTGGTAGCCATCATGTGGTGGTCAATGCGAGAAAACTGAAGAGGAAAATGGTAGCAAACTGACATGAAATGGCACACACTAGATTCCGCAGGACGTACGATCTGCTGCAATGAACAGTATAGCAACCGAAGATGAAAGAGGTTGACGACTTAAGTACTTGCCTGCCAACGGTATCAGTTACTGAAAGGCGACGATGGGAAAGCCCAGCAGCCCTGACAGCCAATACTGATCTCTGAAATCAGCCAACTCAGGTCGGTGGATCTTCTGGGCTCATTCCCATTGAACGCTCGCGGTAACCAGTACGTTCTGTGTGCTGTGTCGGAGAGATCAATTGGTCATTCCACCACCGCCACGAAAGGCAGTATTAGAGGACTTGCATAAGGATCACCTGGGCGTGGAGAAAATGAAATCGCTGGCCCGACAGACGTGTTGGTGGCTGGAGATAAACTCAGATATTAGGAGCATTGCAATGAACTGCCACTCCTGCCTCCACAAAATAAAGACAAAGCCAATGAATTGGACACCTTGGCCGGATAGCTACCTACCGTGGCAACGGGTGCACGCAGACTATTGTGGACCACTTCTTGGTAAGTACTACATTCTGGTATTGATCGATTCATACTCACGGTGGCCAGAAGTATTTATTACAACCTCAACTTCCACGTAATTTACCATGCAAGCATTTAGTAATTGTTTTAGTCGTGAAGGCATTCCGCAGGCCTCGGTGACAGACAACGGGCCACGATTTTGTTCCGCTGAAATGAAACAGTGGCTTGACAGCATCGGGTGTCGTAACTTGCGAACGGCGCCTCGGCATCCATGTTCAAACGGGGCCGCAGAAAATCTGGTGTAAAACGCTCAAAAGTGCCGTGAGTTCCACTAATCCTAAAACATTTGCTGAAATGGATGTGTTTCTCGACAACTTTTTGCTTCAGTACAGGAACGCAGCTCACTGCACAACGAAGGAGAGCCTAGCGGTGCTATTTAAATTAAGGCGCCTAACAACAACCATTTCAGTGTGTAAATTCAACGGATGTGATATATCTTTGTGGAAACGACTTGCGACCTGTCGAAGAATTGATCACTTGCCAGCTGGGCAGCACAATGGTAGAAATTACCCACCTCTGCAATGCCTCGGAGACACACTGACTAATCCAGTTTCGAAGCACTGAAAAAGTGGCCATGGAGGAAGTAGAATACCATGTACTGCAAGAGTTCGATGCCCCGAGAAGATCAGAACGACTGGCAAATGTGAATGCGGAGGCTTCTGGTCATGACAAAACATTTTACCCGTTGGATCGAAGCGAATGGCGTTCTGGATCAGAAGGCGTCTACGGTGGGATATATGGTGTAGAAGCAAGTTGTGGCGAACCATGGCGTACCAAAGGTGACCTTGATGGATCAGGGACCATGTTTTGAAAGTGAGGAGTTTTGAACACACATGTAACAAGTTGGAATAAGATTCATCAGAACGATATCATATCCGTAGACGAGTGGATTCACTGGACGTAAAAGGGTAACAAGTAAGGAATGGTTATCAGTCACGGGAAGCAACTGGGAGTCAGCATTACCACTGGTGTTGTTGACCCACCGTACGTCCGTTCAGGCTGGAAGGCAGCACTATGTTGACCGGGGAGAATTCGTCAGTAGATGCAAAGGAATCGAGGAACTTCAGATAGGAGTGTTGTATAACAGGTACCTTCGTTTGTGAGTAGCATAGCAGGACTGGTAAGCTCGGAGTCTGAAGGACAGGTCTCAACGCCAGGGAGACGACGGGTCACATACGACTATCAGAAACACACATGTGCAATATAATGATGCACTGCTGCCTAACGAGTGAGGATACGTGGGAATGATGCAAAACAGTGTACGCGTTCGTTTTTCTACATTTTCACATACTTTGTAGTAGGTTTCGTGCAACAAGCAACTCCCCATACCAAGCGTTTTTTAAGATCACAACAACGGTGCTTATTGGCACTTTAGTTCGCCTACTGATGTCCATCGGGGGAGCGTGGAAATGCATGAATTGTATGGTTCGACAGGTTACATAGGCGATGGGCGACGTTTGACGAGGCTCAGTACACCTATTTGATCAGAGTTGACAGAATAGTAATCGACAGATCTCTTGTTCTGTAGGCAGCAATACGGATTGGTCCTCGATATTCAGGCCAAGCGACTTATGGTTGCTGAAGCCCAGCTTTGGAACGCGGTACTTTCAGGTGGAGCCGATGAAGAGATACGTGAAGAGATGGAGACAAACATGACAATTGGCTAACGTATTTTATGAACATTGGATCAGGGGATTTACTAACCCCTCAAGCACGCCTCGACGTGTGGGTGGTTTGCTACTGCTAGTTGGAGGTTCAAGGGTTAGGGCTGTGGTAGGTAAATCAGTAAGGTGAACTGATATCCGTGTTCGTGAGGTGGCTGTGTACAAAAACGGCAATTAGGAGATATATAAGGTCAATACATCTGTGCGAGGGATTTAGTGAATGAAATATTGATCGAACTCTGGGAAGCGAGTGGCATGCAGAGACAGAGGGGTGTTGGCCATGAGCCGCATTCAACCCGCAGTTACTTAAGTGATGTGGAACCATCCGGGCTTTGGGGCCGGCGTTGTAGTGACTGTATGTGATCAATGCATAACAGCTGTTATGCATACGTTAAGAGGTCGGAGATCACGCTTCCTGCTTTTGTTCACCCTTCGACCGTTAATTTACTTAGTTCTTGCACCTAAAAACCCTCGCAGTATTTGTAAGCATCCTCTGTTAAGGTTCCACAGACTATTCAGGTTGCACACGATCCGTTGTTTTTCTTGTGCATGTTAACTTCGACAGATTCTGCAGGTTCAGAGCTGCTTGCTTATCGGGCTCTCGTTCGCGTGTGATCAATCCGTCCATAATTCTTACTGGTGGACTTTTGTTCATCTTAACCCTTAGTTTCACTTTTGTTCGTTCGCACCGCGATGTTATGTTTGGCGTGCTAGGAAATGGTCGGAGACTCGCCGTTAGATCAGGCGTAACCATTCAACGTCCAGCACATTGATGGAGGTCACTGGTAAACTAGGCTTTGATAAACGTGTCCGTTAATGTCCGGGGACAAAACTGTCACCAGGGGTGAACAATTGTCAACATCAAAAAAATAAGAAAGTCACATGGCTGTCTGAAGTACTTCGATAGTTAGTTCAGCTCACCTTCCATCAACTTACGGACGATAACTTCATGCATTGGCCAGTAGACGTAGTATCACGTACACGAACTGGCTCCCACGAACCCATCACGGCCAAAAGCTTTATAAAGCGGCTAGTCAAAATGACCTTGTGTGGACACCCCTCAGAAAAGTGGGACAGTAGTCGAGGGTTTCTTGAGGTTGTCTGAATCAGTATGATGGACTGGGAGCGTTCTTCGTGTGTTACCAGCCCCAGTATCCCAAGATGGAACCGAAGGGCTCCTGTGGAAATCACCGGAGACTTCTCTGACTAGTCATACTCGTGCATTATGTTCCGGTTAGTTTATATGCTAAAGTTCGAAACACGATGCGCATTTGTGACTAGGTATGGCGCGCAATGGAAGTGAACGGTGCTGATGCTGTGATAGCTAATGTTTAACCTAACCCATTGCTCGTGGTTGATGCTATATTTTCTTTATTTGTTATGCTACTCGGGTCAAACCTATTGTACCCTATTTAAAACAAGTGTACATGATTTTGCGGTATCTCTCTCACTACCCACTCTACCGTTTTATAGAAGCTCGATTAAGTGATGTGCGCAGTCATGTGCAGATGACTGAGACAAACCAAGTTGGAATCGGAGACCAGATTGAGCCAGCATGCAAGCGTGAGTTGACAGTTGGCGTACCTACCGTTTCTGTCACAAACACGCAACGCTTAAACGTACACGTAGGCACCACATTGAATACAAATGTGAGTGTGCACGGTCAAAAGTTCAACAGTGACATAGTCACGGGTCATATGAAGTAATTGGACAAAAGCACGTGCCGCATCAACGGTCAGCCGTTTTGCCAAACACTAGCAGATAACGTCAGTGAAAGCAGTACGAGGCGCAGTCACAGTATGCGGTTAGGTCAACGGTAAACGAAGCACGGGGACCCGCACAATAAAACGGTACCGCTGATATGGTGCCGAAATAAAATGATGTTAACGTAGCGCCTGAGTCGGTGACAGGCACTCAGCTTATTATGGGAGACCGATCAAACCGTATACATGTCATCAAGACGATCCTGTAATTACAAGCTCACGAATAACCATATAGATTGCATCCAATATAAACAAACGCCAGTCAGTCACCAACCCTATTCTCAAATGAATACGGACAGTGCGAGACGATGTAGAACTAGTCAATCCGAGAACTAATTAAATTCATGAGTCCGCAAACTCTACAGCTTCACGCAAAAGGATAACAGTCAGTGCTGATTAAACTGTGTGGAAAGAGCAGTGTGGTGCATGATAACCCGAAAGATAGGTACAGAAGGAGACCAACAGCATACTGAACAGTGTTGTGAGCATGACGCGATAAAGAATCGATCGTTAGGCACATTAAGTTCTTTTGTGTATAACTATTCAAGTTGAACTTCATTCTTCTGTACATATTTGAATCGCACGAATGCTCTGATAAAAAGGTGAGACACTTATAGGTAATACAAAATCGGATACACAAACGATGGTGAATCGATTAAAACAGGAACGTCTGCTATACGACAGCTACGGGGAGCAAAGAAAAACTGTGCTTTCTTCAGAAACGGATAGTGTCTGAAGGATGTAAAACGAATGACCGACGGCAATATGCAACGATAGTCACTGAACCGACCGATAACTGAGGAAATTCCATGTCAGCACAATAAATATGCTCATATTTTGAGAAGTAATTTGTGTAGCACCAATCGTATCAATACCTAAGAGACTAATGTCAATTTTTCAGGTCTGCAATGTTGCTAGAGTGAATGGCTGGAGCTGAGAGCGATGAGAAACAAGCAAAACTGTAGTTGCTCAACAACACACTCAGACGCACCGTGAGCAGCAGAAAACGTGTGATCAAAAGGCAAAACCATAATACGCAACGAAGTGACTTAAGCATCAGCACACACTCAACAGCCGTACAGACGAATTGGCGAGCTTGTATTGCTGCGAAACATGGCTCCTCTGAATTAGGGTCCACTGGTTCACCCTTGTCTCATTTTGATGAGCATTTATCAGTAGATTGAACAAGCAGCGACGTCCAGGTAGGTCACGAGCCGTCTTTTAATCCAAAATATGGTCTTTCTTGACAGACACGGTGACAGAAAGCCCACAAACCTATGCATCCAGCCTTTGTTCCCAAAGGCTTTTTTTAACAATTCTGACAATAGCTCATCGTCGGTCCTACGAAGAGAGGACGTGAACGAGTCGATTAAGCGCCCGCATGTAAATCGCTCGGCCCGCACATGAGAACATTGGTTCGATTAGTGCCAATCTAGATACCACAGCATAGTCTCAACTTTGGAAGAACAGGTCTGATGCGTCTTTCGTTTTAGTCCATCAGCCAACATCAAAAAGCTTATTGACTAGACCAGTGGGTTGAGGGGAAGCTGATGGTTTCCAGTCTTGACTCATGCGTTTGTGCGCGCACGTGTGTGTGTGTGACTTAGGTCTGCGCCCACCCTGACTAGTTTCATCCGTCATGTACTCTACTTATAGTGGCAGCCGTTAGACAAAGGATACAGAGCACGTGGCATGTGACTCAGTGTGGTCCTGCAGGATGCCACCTAGCAATGTATTCTTCAACAAACACGTCTATGCTTTGTTTGGCATAGTGATGACCAGTTGTTAGATTCTAACGGTTTAACGGCTAGAAGACAACTGTCGGAAGTATTTATCTTTCTGCCTACCCTTAAGTGTAATTGTAGATGCTGTACATATTGGGCACAAGGTACAGATTGGAGTAACTTAATGTGCGAAGCACGGAGCATTTTATAAACACGGGATTGTTGGCAATCTCACCGAATTGTGAAAAGAATAGCATGTCTCAGACAACAGTTCAAACAAAGAATCAAACGTGTGAGAATTAAGAGTGAAAACGACGAAAAGATAAAATACAAATTTCAGAGGTTGGCATCCAAGGCTCCAGGATTAACGTGAACTAGGTGTTTAGAATCAGACAGACGGCGAACGGTTAATGGGGCTAGCTTTTGAAACCCCGCCCAAACGCGACTCTCGAGTCTAGCCCAGTGATGAAGCAGCAGTCACTGTCTGACAGTAATGCTAACAAATACTTATAGAACATATGTAAGAAAACTGAACTTTGTCTACTGGAGCTCATCCACACTTAAACGAATTTCAATGCAACCTCTAACATTGACAATTTGTTCTTCACAACCAAATTACGATGAAAAGGTCATGGACTTGTGAGTCGCTTTACACAACTCGTTTACCTGAACGATCCGAACGGGATCCTTAGTGCAAAGTAAAGCGTGCTCCTAGTTGCGACATTCAGTACAATCCACAACGAACGACTGAAATGGTTGGCTCACCAGTAAGTTCGGTTGTACCGATGGCACATTCAAAAACAACGGTGGCGCTTCTGTAAAGAATGATGTGACAGAGTTCATAGCTGCTGTAAGATGCGATAGCACTCTGTTCGCTAAGAATAATGAGACAGCTTGACAGATTAAACTGATATGGGAGCTACAACAAATGTTGACCGAAATGTGACAGAAAGAGTACAAACCGAAGCTAAAAGGAACCTAGTGAGCTGTATTGAGTCAACCTAACTGAAATTCTCAGACAGTAGAGATTAACAGATTAGTAAAAAATACACGGCCCATTGTAGTTCCATCAATATTCTCAAGTTTTGATCCAATTTAGACATCATACCGGTAAACTGGAAAAATGAGAATTTGTTGTTCACCAGCTCCGAATCAATGACCAACTAACTGGAACATAATTTCCCGGGTGAGTGGTTAGCCATATAGATAAAAATTCAAACACGCAAAACTTATGCCGACCGGCTCGAATGGACAAAGCGACAGCAGAAAGTAACCAGCATGAACTAGTGGCACACATCTCAGCGGAACAAGTCGGATATGAGACCAACACACATGAGCGTGCTCAGTTGAGGAGTAAGCTTCAAAACAGTCTCAACGAAGATTTGAACTGGTAACTCACTTGAGCCATCACCATCCCGATCAAACTCCTCAATCATTGAGCGCAGCTCTTGATCTGTCAAATTTTCGCCCAGTTCTCTAAAATGACAATGAGAACAATATGGAATACATTGCTAAGGAATGGTGTGTGACCGACGGAAGTCAAGCTGGACCTTTAATTCGTGCAGACAAATCGTGCTCACTACAACGTCGTATGCGGTCGAGGAGCTGCTAGCTTATCTGATCTTAGGTAGACGCATTGCACAAGCACCATAGTCGTGTGACATGTGACCACAGCTTCGCAGTTCAATGTAACTAGTGTATCTGGATGAAGTTGCCTCATAAAGACACACAATCCATGGATTTGAGGTGGCTGGGGAAGTAATTATCAAATAACAATCCTGTCATACGACTTGAATCCAGGTGAAAGACAAAGATAACGAGTAATACGAGTGGTTGAAGGAACACTGACTGGAAATCTGGCAAGCACAACTGACTCGAAAATGAGAGAGATCAGTCGGTGTAATCCACGAAGTTTCCAAAGGCGGATAAGGTAGACAGCTCAAAGCTATCTTAGTCTGACCAGGAACAAAACTAGACCGGGTGTAAAAATGGGCGGTAGTTTGTGAAGGCCAATTCATATACTGGGAGCTTCAAGGATTAAACAAAACAAACAAACAACAAAATCTATGTACTTCAAGCATCTACCGTGACGATTATTCCAATACAAATGATTACACAATCTTACCGTTTATGCAATACGTTAGCTGTTGTATAATCAAAGCCACGACGATTTTTCCAAGATCCGAAAACGGACCTCACATTCCCAACCAGAACACGCCAAGACCAAGCACAGAAGATGAGTATACTCAGTGACGATGAAATTATTGCGCAAATGCGTATACATGACCTTTGAAAGTCTGCGAAGAGCAAGCACTTGAATACAGCCAATAGTCAACTATTGTATTAGATCTGTAACTTCAGATTCGTTTTACTGAAATAGGATTTTTCCATTCGAACATGAATTAAGGGCTATAGGCATTCACAACTCAGATAAAGAAATTCGGAGAGCGTTCGCACAATTTGTCACCACAAGCCAGGGCACCACTTGTGATGATTTTGACTCCATTTCAAGCCTGATAAAAATGGACGATTGGCAGCTGCGCTACACACGTCATGAAGTCACAGAACAACCTGAATCTGGAGGGTCCGACTGGTACAGGAACCTCTGCCACAGCAACACAGGTGTACTTTTAGAATAACGCGGCTGTATGATACCTTTGTCCTCATTGTTGGTTTAGTGACCACACGACCTTGACCGTCAGCTAGTCTGAAAAAGAGAACTGTACATCGAATCGCGCGTACAGGGCGGGTGGGCTTTGATCAGTGCATTGTGCTGCTAACGGACTAGCAACATAAACAGCAAAGATCGGTGTAGGCGTGATTGCCTTGCGTGACTTATGACGTGCACCATGGACCAGACTGCCCGTTTGCCAGGTTAGCGGATGTGTACACAGATGGTCACATAGGGGTTACACTTGTGTGGATGTTTTAGTCTAGACGTGTACCCGACCCCCTGAGTGTAAAATGAGACACAGCAATAACGTAAACGAGAACAGTCTAGGAAGCCCAACCACAGTCGAGGTTGGCACGCTACCAACGCCAAAATGCCACGCGTCGATGGGCAAAGAGGATGTCTCATCAATATGGGATGAGGATGTGAAAAACACTGAAGCAATGGGTTGCAAGAGAGTGTTACAAAGTGTCCAGTATCCAATACACAGAAGACACTATTACAAGGGCGAAAAAGGAGAAAAACTGGCTTATGCTGAGTCAACAGAATGTGCGCAAGAAAGGCCACCACAGCATTCTGTTGAATTATGATCAAAAAAGCAAGTAAACGTTACTGTGAATAGGCTGGCTGAGTAACAGAGCCTACTGGGTAGTGTCAAAACGTCCAAGTGTGAACACAGGATGTGAACATCGTTCGCACAAACTGGTCGATACACCGTATGAAAATATTACTCTGGGCATTAATTATGTAATTTATCATGCAGGAGATTTTTATCAACACCCCTTCCTACAAACATCTAAAAACGTGATCAGATGTAATTTCGGAGTCTTAGTCTGCAGTTAGTAGATTGTAAACGGAATTCTCATCGTACAGTCGAACGCTGCTAGGTATCGATTACGTGTCCTAGTTGTTTGATCACGGTTAAGCACGAGAACAATAATGTGAGACAGATAACAGCGATCAGGAGCGCAAGTCAGGTCAACACAGTAACCCTTAGTGAAGGGAACAGGACGGGAAATCAAAAATTGGAAAGGACTGGAAAAAATAACGGAGGCAACCGAGGAATGAAGTATAAAATGTAAGGCTAGGCTCCGTCTGTCTACCATGACTCGTGCACCTAGGGACATCTATGGTTGGACAGTTATATGTATTTCATTCAAGATTGTTCGAAGTAATACAGCCCTTTACGTTGCGTTCGCCAGGAAAGCGGCCCGTGTGGTAGCGATACTTAATACAACGCGAGCCGTTAGTAAAAAAACAGAGAGCGGATGTTACCATCGGTCAATTGATCCAGATTTGGCACGAATGGAACATAACTCATACTGTTTGAATATGCACACACGAGATGGCTTGTCAATGACAAAGTTTTCAGTTCAGATCGACTTTTTTAGATACCACCCAAACAGCTAATCTCATATCATTCGGCTCAGCACAAGTCAGCTGAACCTGCCAGACTGGTTGACCAGGAGTAACAGTTGTAGACCAACTGGAACCCGGAAGACGGGTTGATGAGCCGAGTTTTTTAGATATATAGATACGGAAATATGAATCTGGATACTCCAGGATGGATGCATGGACTTTCTCATAATGCGAGGTGATAATTCAGTCCACGCAAACGCTACCTTAGTAACTGTAAAGAGTGGACTGGCTTCAGTGGATCGTACAGTCAAAGACTTAAGTTACAGAGGATTATTTTGGAACATCCATTATCAATGTTGTCTGACCAGAATAAGTTAACATAATTTTGAACGAAAGAAATGAACAGGACGGTCATAATTGACTAAGAGGAACGGATATGATGTGTAATGGGGCAAAACTATCGTTATCGATTCTTCGCACCCTTACGTACGTGCACTCGCTTCTTGGGATCGGTCCCACAGGTGACATTCGCTGAATGCCATGTATCATTCAACCAACTGATCTTCACACGTGCCTGTCATGTCAGTCACATTTCTGCCCGGTTGGACATAATATTTTGAGCAACTCACAAAGCCAGACAAAAAAACAACGCGATCAATATTAATCCGCCCTAAGACAGGGAGCACTTTCGATATAAGGTAAACTAATCGTCCGCAAGGGGTTGCCATGGTATCGCTTTGGCAACCATGCTGCGTATTGACAGGCGTGGGCGAATTGCTTTCGAATGGTGGTCACTGAGAGATTGCCACATTGAAGTTCGGTGGACCGAGCAGACTTTGAAGGAAGTGACCATCGTAAGGAGCAATCATATCTATTTCTGTAGTGTGCATTTTGAGAGATGACGAAGGTGGTCTCCTTTATGGGGAGATGACGTTTGTTCGACTAATTTTAAGGGGATGAAGTGTTGTACATTGTTTACCCAACAGAAAGAAAATTAGGGTAAAACTGACCATCGAAACACCCGCCCAGCACTGATTATTTACAAGTCTTTCAGCTCAGAGGAGAATGAAACCTTAACACAAATTTGTGGCTAATCATCCACGTACAGATCTGCCAAAACCATCAACTACTCGGAAGTAAAATGTACCATTTCGTTCTGTCCGGACAAACAGTAAGGGTGGATAGTAGGCACACTGCGAGGTTTGCAAATTAACAACTGGAAACCTTTTAAGAAAACGTCATCTGGTCATCAGTCCCCAATTAAACTATTGTCTTCACCTCACAACATAACGTCTGTCACCACAGGTGGGTTGCTGGAAAGTGCCAGGCTGCTTAAACTTAGTAGTGGTCAAACGAGGATTTCAGGAGATCGAAGTCGCGATCGTACCATTCAAACATAACGGTCATGACTCTGTGCAGAAGATAATGTGGCTTGAATTGCCGTTCATCGCAAAAGCGATGTATACGATCTTAGAATTTGTGAAAAAAAGGGATAACAGCGGATAAGTGTGAGGTCCAGCATAAGCATAAATTTTGTGGTTGGTAGTCGATTAGGCTGTCTCGGACTCGTCCAACCAGTCGGGACTAAACACAATTATGAACAAGCACATTCACAAAAAAAATAAACGAAGGCACACATGACTCGCAGTCACAGGGCATATATTCATTCATCAATTAAGTTTGTTTCAAGCTTTCCTAATGGCTGACTTCGATCGATTCGTTTGATCTATTAAGAAAGAATGAGGCATATGCCTGACACGCTTTAACTGGCATTCAGACTTGAATGTTACATACATATTACACATTCAGTGTTTTACACTGTATGTATATAACACAAACCATGGTCATTACAACTTGTTCATAATATCACTTGAAAGATTACAACATATGTATTTTGTGTACACAGACGGAATTTGCATAGATGAAGTAGAAGACGAACAACCATTTGGCCCACATCAACACACTGTTCGAAGCGTTTGCGATGGTATGCGTGCATTTGCGAAAGCGTGAAGTGAGGCAGTGAGACTAAGCAGTTGTTGATTTCCTTCTACAATATATCAAATTTAAATGATCTCAAATGGCAATTACAGAATTCGGCCAGTAAAAAGTGAGGGACGACAAGACTACGAGCTGGTCAGAAAGGCAAAGTTATTGTCTTAGTTAACTGAAGGGAAAACATTCAACATTATCGTGTGTACGGCTTAAGCAAATTAAATAGTTATTTAATGTAGGAATTTATCTGCTTACACTGTAAGGAAAACGATTGTTATAACGATCAAAGTTTTTACGTGAAAATCGAGCAGCACATCGAATGATTGGGTTCGTTGGTGTACACTGAACGGCGTTGACTTTAAAGAAAAAGTTCACAAATCGCATCAAACGATTCAAATCAATTACAAAAAAGATCTGCAAAGGTAACGGATAAACGATACTACTAATGATGAAGAATGCAAACGTGTGCAAAACTTTCTAGCGAACTTCTGGGGAAGTTGATGAAAATTTCAATAGTTTTACTCAAAAGGACGGAAGTCTACCACCTCCAGTAAATGCAGACCATTTAAGTCGGAAAACAAAAAAGATGCCTAAATACAGTGTCTTTCCACTACAACGATCATTTTGTAAGAAACAGTACGAACTTTACTCGAAGGCAGTTTTGATGACTATCTCCCCCAACCCTTATAACTTTTATGCAGGGGCTGTGGAGGCAGCATTGTGCATATACAGTCAAAAGGTGTTTCCTGCAATCAGGTTTATGCTTATCATTATTTGAAACTATCAGGAAAAAGTAATAGTCACATTTCTAATGAGTGGAATAACCAAATATATGTAACCCTTCGTAATTTACACTACACCAAATGGTATATCATTCCATGTCGTCATCAAGGGCATTTGCACGTTTGTCAATTTGGGAAGGGATGATAGTTGAGAGCTGTCAAACAGCATGCACAGAGGATGACAACTGACAAAACTCTTATACGTATGAGGCAAAAGAGTTACCTGTGATCGTCCTCAACAGCTCTCTGTATTGCCCATCTGATCGTTCTCGGAAAAACACCCAAAAACACATCTCTGAGTGTTCGACTTGTTTTATCAGACCATATTTAGTCTTAACGTTTTAGTAATCCAGTGCGTTCAACAATCCACCCACTCACATTCGATAGACTGTCAAACGACCTCGTTGAGCATCGATCGGTTATCGAAGCCACGAGCGCGGTGACAGTAATATACACTTGACTGACTCACTTCCGGTTGGACGCGCATCTTATTTAGTTGCCAGCCCACTCAGCTTAATAAACCGGTGTTTGTAGCGTGAACATGAGAGAAAATAAATCCGGAGGACATGATCAAGCCTTGATGACACGCCTGATGTTCTTTTCGGGAGAAGGGACAGGGCGTTCTATTTGCCCAGGCGTAATCACAAAGAGATGAGTTCTGTTTGAACTAACGTTGAGAGGACAAGTTAACGGCTCTTGAATAGTCAAGAATAATACATACCGACATTTGTGAGAATTATGAAGCAACTTAAGACAGTGACTAACGCCGTTTTTAGCTTAAAAACTCAAAGCATTTGACAGACGTTCCAAAACAGGACTGACTGAGCAGTTAATCAAAAAGCGTTTAGTGAGCAAGACACAGAAGAAATGAAAACTTGCAAGACACTAGCGCCGTTAGGAATTATCCGCGTGCAGGTTTCTCCGTCGAAATGTACATAGGTTGTACATAGGGTGCATAGGTTACCGCAAAGAAGAGAGATCTTTGCTTGTGCGTTCCTGCTGCTCGGTCAAAACTTATGTTGGCCGATTTATGGGTATGAGGAAAAAGTGAATGAAACTAAATAAAAGGTAAATTCACTGAATACGCTGGCTCCAATCAGTTCAGCAACGAACACTGAAACACACCGAAACAGCATCCAGTCAGACATGCGCAGTTATGACAGAGGGCTAGTTTAATGGTTGGGAAACTTGTAGTGCCTGTTATCTCTCACGTATGTGCCAGCCAAGTAACATATTCAAACTCTCAGCCGATTTAGCCGCGACCACACGGTCGGGTAATGTGTATCATCAATGTGAACAGACCCTGACTGTGAAGCAATTCCGTCTGCAGATAAACCTATCTATGCCATCACTTAGTTTCAGCGAGTGGCTTCTTAAACGTTCACTCTTATTTAATGAGAAGAGATGTGGCAATAGATGACCCAAGGTGTGGTGTAATTTGTAGGTCAGAATTAGATCTCCTCTGGGGTGTCCGTAATTCACCGAGAGTTGATCTTATTCTGACAGCCTTTCCGGATATGGGGTTTTTCTGAGCCCCATAATTCTTCTAGTGACCCGTATCTGAACGTTTTCAGATACGGATGACAAGCCTGCGTGTTTTTCTCTACGCGTGGGCAGATTATGGAGGCGTAGACGGTGGGAAACACTTCAGGGTGAAACAACCTACAAATTCTTCATAGTAGGTTCTGCGTTATTTGCGCCTTCCTGGCCATCACAGTACAATTTGTAGACAAAGTCAAACCGTCTGCCATTATGGTCTCCACGCCTCGTTCACATGCTGACACGAACAGCTTTGTGTCGCCAAGGTAATGGTTAGTACAATTCTGGTGGCGAACGTGCAGGACTTTACACTTGTTGACAATGAACGACAAGTTATTTTCTATGGACTACTGATTTAGGTAATTCAAGTGGTTTTGTAGGGTCACTACATCTTGCAGGCACTCTATAGCTCACCACAGCTTTATTTCATCGGCGTAGACTAACATCAGCAATTTGACGGTACGGGGGTAGTTCAAGAACGAGAAGAATGAATAACAGGGGTCTTAAGATGGATCCTTGCAGAGCGCGGCTTTGGGTTGGGAACCACTCTAACAGCTGTCTATTCACCTTGACATTGAACCCATGTCTTCTAGCCGGATGAGCGAGCACATCACGGTCAAAACTGTTTAGTTTCCGCAGCAAGATGGAATGATCAACCCGATCAAAAGCCTTAGAAAAGTCAATATAAACCACATACACGGCTAATCCTGCGTCTGCAGCCTTCGTCCAAACAGGAAAAGCAACCGGCAGAATCGTGATGCATGAATACCTCCTACGAAAGTCACGTTGATCCTTGGTGGTGAGTTTGAGGTGTTTAAAAATTGAAAAGTACTGCAAGTGGCTCTGTTAATTCCATGGCGCAGCTCTTCAGGGTGACAGGGGATATCATACCTGGGCCGGTGATTTATAAGTTGGTGTATGGTGTATGTAGAACGGACAAACAAAAATGCACAAAACCCGAAAAAGGGTAACTCTTGACAAACTTTGCCGGGAGAGCAGTCTCGCTCATTTCAAACAATCGATTCTGCTACGATAACAAAGAACATTGACCAAGGAAACAGCCAAATAAGACGTTGCTCAGAGGAGTATACAATCCACCGCGTGCAAAACTCTGCACACTCGAGTGTGATGGAGCCGAATCTTGATCGAAGTTGTGCAATGAAGTGGAAGCTGCACCGAACTTTTCAAGTTGAGCGCTGTGTGTTTCCGTCCACAAATGGTGGTATTGTAATAGATGAAAGTGCGAGACGGACACTCGATGTGGTAATGAGAGGAATTTCTACTTGATCTAATGCGTTACATACAAAATTTTCCATTTTGCGCCACAATACACATTCATCGTCGCTTTTCTAGTATTCTGTAGTTTGTATGCGTTGTGTGTGTTGTGCAATTAGTAAATGCGTATCAGCTAATTATCGATACTCTGCCCATCACAGCCGTCGGGTGTCCTAATTTATTTTCGATCCTGAAGGGAGTACATTTGGCGGCGCAGGCAGCACGTCGATCAAGAGTGACATCAGTCCGTCTCACGTGACGCGGTTACGCACATAATCAATGGCTTTGAATGATCATGGGAAGTTTCCGCCGGCATCGAGACAACCATGTGTTTCATTTGAATGACAGCCTTGGTAACTGGGAGCTCTGTGTTACCACCTACCTGGCATATATATATATGTATATAAAAGAAAATGGGACAACACACTTCACTATTTCTGAACAAGGAAACGGCTAAAAACGCTTCGGATGATGGGCGTTCGTTCCACAGCTCCTCAATCGTAAGATAAACATCACGTAAGTTGTTCGAGAGAAAATATTCGTCCGCCTTCAAAAACTGGGGGGTTCGGCAGTCATCCTAGGATATCCGGGAGCTCCCTCCAAAATCTTGAAGACCTACTGCCGCTGATTTAAAAATATGTATTTGTGAATGATCCTGCAAGTGTTCGGTGTGAAGACCTCTGCAACAAGTTCACTTCTAACAACCGAAGAATTTGTCAGTAGGTGTGACCGGACCAAGGACCCATAAGGCTTCTAAACAAGTGGACGAAAAACGAACGATCGAGAAGCGGTCTGCTTGCTGCTGGGCCAGTAGTCCATCAATCCGGAACCATTTACCCGATCCAACCGATCATCTAGCCTAACTGCCGAAGGGTAACGGAATTGCCAACGGTTCGGCAGGCACTCGTAAGACTGTGGTCATAACCCGCTGACTGGACCTCGACTTCAGACAAGTAACTAACTCTTTCATTTGGCGCACACTGAAACCGCGGGTCGTCAAGGGGCAGAGTTATTAGGAAGAATGTTCAGACCGTAATCGATACAGGATGCTCCCGCTCGTAGGTGTTACTCGGCTAACGAAGTACCGTGAACGAAACCGAGATGCGTGTAGAATCCTCCTTATCCACTGAGGCACAGTTCGGTTTCTTTAACAGGAAGACGACCTCATCAGATGTTCTGATTTGAAATGGGAAGCCATTCTTAAAATGGATTCCCTGGGTCATTACGAAAAGGTCACTAGCACCAAGGAACGATACATAGGTAGAGGGTCTTGTGTGGTGGAAATCAAACGGAGTCGACCGGCTGATATCAGGTGTTACGGAACAGATTCTGGATTGAAGACAACCCTCAAGATTACGGTCATTCATCGTGTCTGTTCAGCACACGACCTATCAGTGTTGTTAGTAAAGTTGGCCCTTATGTCATTTAGATTCCAAGATATGTTTGTTCTAAACGATGACGCACTTAGTCGCATCAACATGATTCAGCACAGCATTGACACCCTGAATCGCGACCTGTAAGATAAGTGCCGCGGAAGCTACCCATGCACTAAAAACATGTAAATACAATTGTAAGAGATCCGCATCAAATTTAGTACGAATGAAGTTGAATAGTTTGGGCGTCGTGTTTAACATGTTATTGGTAAGCAGATTGGGAATAACACAACGTTACGAGCAAGTTGTAATGCTCTACGTTTCAACCACCTCGGATGGCCTTCTTCAGGAGTGTTGTAATCGATTACAACACTCCTGAAGAAGGCCCCCCGAGGTGGTTGAAACGTAGAGTATTACAACTTGCTCGTAACGTTGTGTTCATCAATAACATGTAGACACAATGATTGAGATGCTCGAAGATTGCTTTATCCGCCCGTCTACGTTACCGAGATCATTAGTAATCTTCCTTGCGAGGAAGAAGCAGGGAGCTTTGAGACTGTGTTAACTACCATACGCCACACAAGCCACATCCAAGGACTAGTTTCCGATACCAAGCACCGACGTCATCCTCAACGTCCTAAACTGTGTCAGTGGTTTCCGACATAGAATTGGATTTCAGGCTACTGGAAACTATAAATCGGACCGACGAATTGAGGAAAGACGCTTGTAGTGTCGTCAGGCTTGTGATTCGGAACATTCCGAAAGCGATCGGCTTCCAAAGAAGTACATCATGTTTGAACACTTAAACTAGGGCTATTTGGTTTGCTCTTCAACTGTAGAACGTGTACCGGATTGATCGATTGGACGATCCAGACCAGAACCGCGCAATTTACAAACGCAGCCGCTACTCAGCCATAGACATCGCGTTTCGGTCGGAGCAAAAATGAAGGTCGTTCGAGAGATCTAAGCTGAGAGGGTCGTATTTTGTAATTATTGTTTGTGACTTCGTGTTTATCTGTGATTGTGGTCCCGCGTGTTATTGTCTTTCTTCCTCTCGCCTTAACAGAAATAATACGCGTCGGCAACGCTCCAACGTCTGAGACAAAAGGCGTTGCAGGGGCTCGACTACACCATGGAGCACCATCGAACCGTCAATAAACACAGACCACTTATAGTCACATTATGACGGTTACCACCGGTCGGACTGAAATTCAAAGAAATCAGATACTACTTGCAACAACGTCAAGGAACCAGCTTAGATAACCTTATCGCTGTCGATGAGACTAAGACTAACCCCATTAAGAGTGAGCAAACTATAAGCTGACCACGACTGCCTACGGTTGAAACTATCCCAAGTTTCGTCAGGATCGTGTCGTATCAAAGGAGGTTCATAAAAAGGGTGGCAAGGAGCACGACATCTTTGGTTCATCTAAATAAGAACTGTCCGTTCACACAGTCAAAAAAACGCAGTGCATCGCTTGAAAAAACCGGAAGAAAATCTGAGGTCACGACCAATATTAGTATTCTAGAACGTTTCAGAAAACGCGGAAAAACTTGTGCTCAACACAGCTGCAGTAATGTGATTATTTGAGGGGTGCCGTTAAAACAGGCAACAGAAGGGGAAGCCGCAATTGATGCTTGCATAGGTGTGCAATAAAGGATAACAGAGCAGGTTCAGGGTTGCTGACATTAATCTATTTTTAGGCATATCTGACCATACTGACTGGCTAAATCATTCAAACTGGGTAAAAATCACCAGATACGTCGCAAGTTCATGATCCTGAAAGTCAGATAGCACGGTAATAACAAAGGCTATAAGATTACGTTTTTATTTGCCAATATCAACGTGGATCACAGCGAAGAGATGGCGATGGCCCATCGAGAGTGATCAATTTAGATTATCTAGACAAAATCTTCATATTTGATGCTGATGCCTTTGTGCCTAATGTCTAAACGAAGGATCTGTATGTCGTAAATAACTGTGAACGTCAGATAGACGGGGCATTTAAGTTCCGTCATAAAGACTTGAGTTAGACGAGTGAATGTGCGGGCACCATGGGGCCATCGGAAAGAATTACAATTAGCTGCTACAGTTTTAGACTGTGTGAACTAGTCTGTCCCAAAGCCCATCACCCCAAAGTCGAAGTTGGCTGTATAGCTTCAGACTTTGCATAGAAAATTGGATCATTTAGGACGCTTAAAAACAGGAACTGCGATCTGCCAACGATACTGGTGGCTAAGAATCTATGCGGATGTGATGAATCGGTGTCTTGTAAGATAGGCTCGGTTACCACACACTACACACTAGCTCCTCAAACCTCACTGAGAACCGCGGTGACGGAGTATCCGGGACAACAGATGGTTGTAAATAATATGGGTCCAGTATCCAGGAGAGTGGATCGATATGTCTTGTGGATCAATTCAAGGAATGGTCTGAGGAGATACCGGTCAAGTGGCAAGATGCTTGGAACTGTGACCTCCGCGACGGTCATTGAACGGATCAGGCGATACGAAGCACCCATTAGGCATCATTCAGACCATTTGTAAGCGCTTGAAACTCAACAAGTGAAAAAGGTGCATCGTTCTCTGGAAATGAAGAAAACAGGGACTACCAGATAGTGACCACAGGGTAAAGGATCAGTCGTACACTTAGGGCTTTACCCTAATCATTCTTTAAGCGACATCAAATGGGTAGATAGAGAGTGAGTTTCTGCCTCATTGTATCCTGGTCTATTGGGAACATGTCCACGATAGGACTAAGTATCCTTCCGAATACCTAAACTTCGAGGGTGAACTCAGACTGCCTTCCGAGCGATAGTCGTCCATTTCACCAGAGGCCGCTTTGTTGTTTCCCAAGCATGCGAGGCATCTCCGTGAAAGTCTACGGTTAGCAGTCACCATGTGAAAGGTCTTCAATGCATCCAGAGAGAGCATTATGACCAATGGTTTAAAGCTACAAATCGGCATCGGCCAAAACCTGGTGTTTGGGAACAAACGGAACTTTACTGCTGGTGGCAGAAACGATGAGATGTAGCCTTTGTGTGCACACCAACAGTTTACATCACTCAAAACAATGCATCCGTCAAACCGGATACGTTAAATGTGCACGATAACTAACTAAACGCAGTCAGGCAACTGCACATTACATAAAAACTCCTTCCCTCCAAAAATGCAATTGTGGGAAGGAATGGAATGGTATACAAGTGCAGATGGAACATTGAGGTGAGATTTATACAGTGGCCCCACTTTAGTGGTAACTTTGTTATACAATCATCGCGTAACTGGATGTTCACGTTCCATGACCTACATCGACCAGTGATATCAAGCGGTGGTAACCACGTCCTGTGTCCCTTATGTGATCTAAGTTGACTCACGTAACGGGGCAATTTGTCAGTGTCAATACTTCGACAAATCATGCTTCGACAACCATGATTAAGCTGACAGTTCCAGCGAACGAGTGGGAGGAGGGGTGAGATGGCCAGAACGGTGAAGCTCAAAAGTACAAAAAGGTCGCATAAGTGTAGACCACAGGGATAGAATGGCGATACGTTTGGACTATGAGAATCACGAATCCGAAAAACAAAAACACCTGAGATGATCAACAAAATCTGCAAATTTGAGTCAAATGATGCCGAAATTCACTGACTGGATTGCCAAGATTTCCACGCCTCAATAGTTTCGAAAAACAAACGATAACCGATGATCGATTGTCAAAATAGTAAATATACTGATGGCCAGTAGCAATTTGTGACACCCAACTTCGACCATGTAAGTAGCGCAGAACGTGATTGTCATCACGACTAGACGCAGGTTTAGATTATCTGAGTAATAACATCTCCTCCTTTCTTTTACAATATTTTCCTGACTAGGGTTTACTCTCCCTATTCATGCCTACACGGCAGTTAAGCACCAGTGCCAATCACTAAAGAACTACCGTCTCTGATGAATCGTGAATACTAAGCAGACAGCTTTAAAATTGCACAATCAGTGTAATTTTAAGTATACCTCCAAACTAAACAAGCATCTTGATGCTACTTATCTAATTGGATTTGAAGTACATACCTTGTTGAATAACACTCCGCTCGATGAGACTATTTAACCGACTTATGATCACGATGATTTGCACAACATGCAGCTGTCAATGAAACGCAGCTAACGAGAGCAGTCTGTAAAACTCTTCACGTACAGTTCAACGTTGAAGGGCATATCCATCAAATTAACTGTGTTGTCAAGACTAGTCCCCAGGAACGTTCTGGTGGATTTATTCATGACTACCGTAGAGAGGAAATCGAAGGATCCTGGTGAGGACGCACAGATAGGCGACTTCTTGGCCAGTGCTAGGAACAAAACTGTCACAGACAATTTGGGCGGAATAACGAACCATGTGGATTTGGACGTTACCTTCATGGAGGGAGAACAAAAATTAGGCATATCTCCATATCTGGACGTCCCGAAGCGACGGCGAGACAGTGACAAGAATTCGTGGATAGTCTGCAGAATGCTAACGCATGCTGATTGCTGTATACTTTCTCCGATTTTTTCAATACAAAGCAAACGAGTACTGTTCAGCGGAACCCATCGGATTTGTATCCAAGAGAAAATGACAGATATTCTTCCACATTAAAAGAAAACAGCCGCTTTAGGTGTTGCATAGAAACGGAAAGCATCAAAGGCAGAGGTGGATAAAGTATACGGAGGAAGTACGGGAATCCTTAAACAACTGTCTAGATTGTTAAGTAACTGAAACCTCGTCCCGACGCCACCACATCCACCACATGTCACATGACCGAATTGTGTAAGTTACAGCGTGCAAATCTGTTTCTAGGGTGTGCAGCAAGGATTTTTCACAATCCGAGTGATTAGTAAATTTGCGTGTGATTACGGTCACGTATACGCGTACCACACAAAAGTTACATCAGCGCGCACATACGAACTGTTATACCAGTTAACGACACGATGTACACTTTTCGATGTGAATGGCGAAAGTAAAGCATGCTTGCAGCCTGAAGGGGAAAGGAATTATTAGTCTACGAGGCAACACTGAGGCGTTCGGGGAAGAACAGTCAACAAGCCAGACAGAGTCAAGGGGACTGAAAAAAGGTGTGGTATGAGCTACTCAACAGCTATAGTTAGTAGTAAGATACGGGTAGCCCATGACGACTAGCTGCAGTCTCCGGAAGAGAAGAGTGGGGAACAAAAATCAACGATTTCCGTGTCATGTTATAACGGAATAGTGATACTGGTGCTCAGTGTGTAGACGAGTGCGGTAAGCAAGTCAGTCGATGTGATTGTGATCTAACACTTCTACACATCTAATGTCTCAAATAAATAACCTCTACGGATAACCATATCACACAGTCACACCACTGATTTGCCGAATTGAACATTCTTACACAACTCGACTGACTAGGTGTGAGTGAAACCCACATGCCCAAAATGTTTTAGGTGACTTCTTTTACAGATGCGTTTTAGTTACCTGTACGATGGACAAACCTTCGACCGTATTGCACACTATTTACATATTTTCCCTTTTACAATACTCGACATAGATAGTCCCGTTTTGTTCCCAAATGTTTAAAACACTGAATCATCGCTGGAAGCAGTTGATTGCCGTAGTCACCGCTACTGAGCTGGCGATCAACAAGAGAAACCGCTAGGAAAATCTTTTTTTAATCCCCTCAGAGGGTGTTGTAGACAGCTGCTAACTCGTGGGCCAGCTCTAAATAGTCAGGGGAATTCAGATAAGGAGAGCAAGTGTAACAGCTAGGGAAAGTTAAAAAAGGAATAGTGATTTCTTCGAACACAAAGTTCCATTTGTTATCCTACCTTCTGAATAAATCCTGTCACACTAAGTGGAATCACGAAGTGAACGCATTTTTTCAAGTCCAACGAGCTATGGCTATGCGGCTATCGTTTTTTCACATGCTCTTCATCTGCCTCGATATATATATATATATATATATATATATATATATATATATAGTGTTGGATTGATCATACAGTTGCCTGTCGTATTCTTCTCAGTCACGAAACAAAAGAAGTGACACTGTGTTACTCCAGCCGATCGCAATCAACTGATCATTAGGATGAGACTACGTCAAAGTCTTTATAGCAAGTGAAGCGTAAAGCTGTATGTCGTAAGTATTTTAAAAAATACAGCCCAGTTGACGATCATGACTGGGCGAGTTGAAATCCACGAATACGTCTGGATTTATAACATACAAAACGTGTTTAGTCTGACCAACTGTTACTGTCGCAGAAAGTGGGATGCATGGTTGGTTGTAGTGTAATGAGCTCTGAAATCTAATGTTGGACTCATGGATAGGACGTGCAAGTGAATCGCTGGAGTCTAGTGCGTGAGCTAGATTTTCAACCATATGTCGGGTTGTAAGACACAAAATGTAAACCCACTGCGTTAGATGTACTTCAATTTTGTGACTTATTTATGCAGATTGTGAATGCTCGGAATGATCAGAATGAACCCTTGATCACGTTTTGCGGTTTGCTCATTGTGGAAGTGACAACATGACACTACCAGCTTTAGTGATTGGAAAACATCAACTTCAACCAGCAATCGGTTTGAAGCCCAACTGTTCAGATGACTGAAGGGATGCGAGTACCTCAAGTGGGATAGATGATTGGTAATCGACGGTTACCATACAGACCGCAGGAGTTACAACGATTTACAATTTCAGCTACTTATAATGTATAAGTAGCTGATGTAAATGAAAAACGGCTGATGTAGCGGTCGGACGAGATTTATAATGTGGATAACGCGCAACGGTCAAAGCACATATTCCAAGCGAGAAAGTGTGCGGAATGTCCATGAGGATTACTTATTCTCTTTATGCAATATAAAAAAAAGAATATTATGACAGTTTGCAAGAAATTTGTCAGCATCTGGGAGTTAACCAGAAAGTATTGGCCAAAGACGACACGAGTGGACGTCACTAACTACATGCAGCGGACTAATGAACACTGTTGAAATTGAAAAGGCCTAACCGGAAGTCGGAAGTGGCAGGATAGAAACCACTTAAACAACAAAAAGATGTCCAACAATTGCATGAGTTATTCACAATGTACCAATGGCCAGTTCCACACAGGAAAGTTGATAAAGGTGAAAACTAGCTAGCCCATAGGCTGTCACTGCCAGTGCGGGCACACATGAGACAACGCCTCAACGGGTCCAAATTAAAGAAGGACGACTAATATCCAACTCACCTGGCGATTTTCTTCAGATTTCGGTAAGTAATCCGACCCGAATCATCATCGTCAAAAAGCTTGAATGCACGGATAATTTCCGTCATGGGATCGCGATCCAAGATCATATCCGTGACTAAAACAAAGGAAAGTTAACCGTAACATTGGCTCACACGTCTGAAGACTCCGGTTACTACAGGCACCTCGATAAAAGTCTAGACATTAAGCAAATAGGCGAATGGTCCTAGTTAATTGGAGAGCACGAAGTCATAACAACAAACAACCTTCAACGTTGTTATCAAAGAAACAGAAAAGTGAACGAAAATACCCAGTTCCACGGTGATAACCATGGTGGAAACTCCTCGGACAAAAAATGCCTATTCGTACTGGAATATCATCGACAGCCGCCATTAGCATTACTCACTTTCTTCCACACAAACAGCTACTTCGATGGCAAATTTTTGTCAACATTCCTATAGCCAACGCTCAACACTTTCTTACAACGGTTTCACAGTATGGCAAATCGACGTGAGATCCGCAGACAATCGCGCGCGAGTAACTGTCTCATTCAGTTCAACATTTGGGTTCACTCAAACTACCATGAGGCCGCTTATTTTGGGCGACAGTACCGCACTTACATGGTCTTTTGTGTTCAACATCTTCAGTAGTAAGGAAGTATGAATTCCATTATCTTAATGGATCAGTCTCTAGATAACCACATGGAACGCTCGTTCACCGACAGCCGAGCACTGAACCGATGACTTATCTAAACCATCGTGGTTGTGACGATGTGTGATTGGCAGCAGTACACTATGTCCACGATATGAGTTGCTGTGTCATGCAGTGCCGAACTGTCAAACTGTGAAGTATGACCGAACATTACATTGTGTATGAATAGAGAAAAGCACACATGAGTTGAATAGGTGTAAAAGTAGAGAAAGTATGGGTAGGAAGATTTCTGTTCTTTTAGGTTAATGCAGATCAGCCCCAATATAAATGCTTGAGAAAAAAATAAAAGCCCCACACCAGAAAATCATTACTGGCCTGCCAGCTACATTGGCTTCCGAACCGAAAACAAAGCGATGGCTTCGGAATCAGAATGTGCGCAGACAGAATGTAAGATCGACCACGCTGGTGGTCATCTTACCAAACAATAAGAGTCCCATGGAAGCGTCCACAAAAAGTTAAGACAAACGACAACTGTTACCTAGGCGATACTACACAAACAATGAACTTCAGAGGATTCCACAAGTTTGAGCGTCTGAGCTAAAAAGTCGGCTAATGACGAATGTTTTTTATACTCCATTACCGGTAGTTAGTTATTAATACTGATTCATATTCTTACATATCTTATGACAGCATTTGCATTCAAATTGACCTATCAGATGGTCTGCTCTGAAAGGCACTACAAGAGATTTTCAGCCTTGCAACGATACGAGGTTGGCTCTTGATCGAAGGGATTGATTGGGCCGGTTTTTAATTTGCATACGGCCAAGCACTTCTCTTTAAAGTGGGAACCACCCCTCAGCTTAAGCTATACAGTATTACCCACTTTTTTCCAAGAGCGTACACGCGGAGTTCAAAATGTGTACATTCAGAAGCTCTATAAGACGATAAAGAAAGACGTAACACCTACGGTCATCTCGAGTGCCTGGCCGAGTCGGTTAATCACGAATCACTCGCTGGAACGACTGATTCTTGGAGTAGCCTGTCACATCAGTCGGTCATCAATTATCGTTGGGAGTTCCACATTCACAGATTAGACTGGTCTCTAGGTTGGTCCATTGACTCGTTCAAGATGCGGAAGGCAGTACCAACGCCTTCCAAAATGGCTGCTGGATCCGGCAGAATCACGGTAACCACATTCGTGATTGAGCTACCCTCCACTTTAAAGAAACTACTGCGGCGAAGCAGTGAAAGTTACATGAAAGCTATCCGAGAGATGTTGTCTTACTATCCACACAGCCCAAACGTCTGTATATTAAGTGTAGGTACCTTGGCGTTTAGTGTATGAGTTTACGCATGTATTATAAGCAACAGCGTCTCAATCACTACTTCGCGTTCAAACTCATCCCCATTTTCAGCTTTGAGCCGTACCTGTGGGTGCAATGGTTCGCACAGCCACTGCTCCTGATAATGGTGTATAAAGTTGCCGAGTAACAAAGAAGTACGAATGTTTAGGAGAGAGAAAAAAGGACAACAAACACAAACAATTGGAAACAGTTCGTTCCCTCCAGAAGTTTGAACAAAACCGTTCATTATTAGCACCAAATTTACAATAACACGAAACGGTTTTCTTTATCGGATGATTTGAGGAGTTGGATGGGTTTCACGAAACAGAGGAGTCAGCAATTTTGTGGATACGAGCTCGTCAGTGACTGTGACATAACTTCATGTCAAAAACTGTTTCTGAACAGCGTTGTAAATGGTCGTGAACTCTCCAAACAAATAGACGGCACCTGCCGACCCTGTTCAGAGGAATGATTAAAGCTCGGAACCTCTGAGTGATCCTTCCAGAATGTCGGCCATTCTAAAGCTGAAAGGAGGGGGAGATCGGGTAGCCCTATAAGATACCAGTTAACGTGGAGAACGCTCAAAATTGCTACCCATGAATGTGCACTGTACACTCAGAGCACGTATATATCTCCCACAAAATAACATACTTCACCGGGACTTTTCTATGATAAAGACAGCCCCAGAGAACGTGTCGGGGAACTGAGTCGCAACAAGTTCTAGGACCAAAAGTACCACGACAGTTGGTTGATAAAAGGAGTGCCAACGCTCTAGTGTCTGTTGCAAGGTGACGATATGGTCGACACACCTGCAACCAGACCGGAAACATACTTTTCCTTCACTTATATGGTTACTTCTGTTTCAGAAGCTGTCGCAGTATGAGTCCCGTGAACGTCGTAGATGCGATGGAGACAAGGTTAATATCTCTGGTTGTCACATGATGTGCTAACACCCTTTTTAGGGTTGGGAAAGACTACTGATAATCACCAGTCATGAGGCACCTCTTCAATCTTCCGTATGGAACACAGAAATGTAGTCAGTTCAGAACTCTTGCCACTGTCTTTGAAAAGCGCTTGAGACAAGAACTTCCGACCAGGGGCTTTGTTACGTTGCAATAAATTAAGCTCAAAAACCATTTCAGTTTTCGAAGGGAGGACTGTCGGGGACGTCATAATCAACCAAATAATTTTCATCATTCACAACTGAATGAACTGGTTTATGCCAGTTGAACTGTTCCTCAAAGTACTCGACCCATCTGTCAAGTCGCTGCGACAAGCTGCAAATTCGTAACCCATCTTTTTCACGTGTTGTATCGCTAACAACTTGCCGGCGGCCATTGTGTTACGGATAGGATAAACCTAACCCTGGGAGCGAGAACCTGAAGTCACATTTGACAAACCACATGCCATTCCTGAAGTGCGAATTTCATGCTCATTTGCATAATTGTTCCTGCCTTCTGGCACTGGGGATTACAAATTTGTGATAAATATAGCCATATTTTCGCTGCTCTTATCAGTTCGAAGGCTCGAGTGAATACAGGCGTTTTGGTAGACTGCTTTCTTCGTCTTCTCTGTCGTCTTGTCTTACCGTATCATAAGTAGTGATTCGTGCATAGCCCGTCGGGGTTTAGAATATTCGGTCAGGACATTCATTCGGAACGTTGGCGCTCTTTGATACAACACGGTGTAACCATGGTTCAAGCAAAACAGTATCCAGTTACTCCCTGATAAAAAAATGTCCTAATCTCTGTGGATTGCCAAGAGAAGTAAGCCTCACGGTCGTTGTATAGAGTCTTCGTAAGTCTGCACTTCAGTTCCCGCAGGCCTGTCGTATTTAGAGTCGGGGAGAGGGGCTCAGTCAACGTTTGTCCATAAGCTCTCCTGAATTAGCAGAAATGCACTTCTGTCTTATTCGTAGTGTTCCTTTGGAATAGACCTCTTCGAAGAAGGTTCATACAGTTGTGATTTTTGCCAACGCTCGGTCGGGGCACTTCACTTTTGTGTCCTGATCAGTTTGACTGTCAGTGCTATTTGGTAAGCTTTTCCCATAACCCATCGTCTAATTTCCAACTGAGTACCTTGCTTTTGTGAGCGAATACCCTAATTGCACGACAAAGCAAAGCGAGCGCGAACAACGATATGATCTGAATCAAAATGGCTACTTTAAAGTGAACGATGGCTTCCAGAGGAGTGACGTCGCCGATGGATGAGGACAAAAATATCAATGTATGTGCATGATTGAGTCGCACAGGGTGGTCTCTATGCGACGCACTGCAATCGTTTGCGTTGCAATGCGTTACTTAGAATACGGAGGCCGTGAAATGTGTATAAACGTACCGGCCTGCCGTACTTGTCAGTGATTCGCGCACGGACACCTAATATATAGACCAGCCGTTTTCCGTGGGGAGTAAGAAGATCCAACCGTGCATTCATTTTACAAGTGAGCATAACGATGCCCGACTGCATAAATCATCTTGAAAGACCAAATGGGACAACGTAGAAGGCGTACTTAACAACATCTGAACTACTGTTTGGAAGAGAGCATGCAGATATGAATAAGTCTTTCGGTCAGCACCGACAGACTGACTGAAGTGCTAAGTCTGACAGCACAAAGACGGCCATTCAATAGGATCCAATCGAGCAGGTTCTGCTGTGTCTTCGAGCTCAGTGTGATCCCCAATCTAGCCTAACCGCGACATTCAGCTTCATCGTCACCAGAAACGTCGAGAAAAAACGGCTGATCCAAAACACGGTTACATTCCAGTAAAGTATAATGCTATGCTCGTAAAGTCTTGTTCACGAGACAGAATGCTTAGTTCCAGACCCAAGAGGGTGTTCGTTAGTGAAGCCTGCTGAACACGCTTTCAAAGAGTTGGAACGCTGAGAGTGCCATTGCTTACTGCCTGTTCTGGCTTTGAGAAAGATTGATAACCTGTGGAGGAGGAGAAAGGGGAAACGAGTGAACTGGTCTGCTACGCCAACGATAACTCCTGATAATTCCAGGCCGCTTATGCCGCGGAAGGGGGTTGACTTGAGAGACCACACCTCGAGTCTCTAACTCAACAGTTTGACCTGCAAGTCAACAGGCGATAGGGTTCTCCTGAAAAACCCTACTCGAAGCCAATGATTCAAAAGTCTGACTCACTCAGAAGTGACTGATTTGTCCAGCCCGAGGGCGCGTTGAACAAGGCGTTGGTGTCTAGTTCTGATCACCAATGCACGCAGTGAATGTATTCGAAGCTACATCAGATCTTTGATTGATACCGAAGGATTTTTGACCGTATCGGATAGTACGTCGGCGGTCACGGTCAACCGTTGGGTGATTGGAGTGCTCTTTGTTTGGGGGTACTTTTTCCAACTCCCTTCTTCCTTATTCGGAAGACAGCGGTACCGCAACTGTAAAAACTGTCCTGTTGTATTCTTATGACATCGTCCTTCATTATTTAAGCACCCTTACGCGATCAGCGATGGGACATGCAATGGACATGCTTTTCGTCTGACTGCTCTCCTTTAGCCTGTCTGAAAAGGGTTGCACCTGGTAAGACCGAAGTCTTAGTCAGCATGGCCCTCCGGACCGATGTAGTGCACAAAATTGAACAATACGTGAAGGTAGTAAAATAGGCTAGGGTATGCAAACTAGAGCTAACTTTTCTTCCTCTCAGAACACCTTGACAGTTAAGCATCTATTTCAGTCATTCGTGTATCGGTGGCATTGATAAGGGTGGCATAGCAGACTAGTCAGGTACAACAATGCTAACGATAGGTTTGTGCACAGCTTATCCAACGACAACTAGCTGATCACTTAAACATGAAAGGAATCTTTACCTGATGCACATAGATTTTGTTTGTACCCATGAGCAGCCAGATGTGTTTGTTGAGAAGAGTATCAAGACCAACCGAAAAACGCGACGAGAATGCAATGCGAAGTGGCGGAACAAACAAGTAAATAACTAGGGATAACTAATAGACTTCTTCCAAAGATGAATTTTCATCGTATTCGCTCGTGCCGTACGATATTCCGCCAAGGCTTAGAGTTCGGACGAGCTATGGAAGTCCACCCACAACTGGAACCAGCTTCCGCTAGCAGAGGCTACTTCAGTCAGCCTGAGCTCTTTTATACAGAGTTCAAATGCCGTTCTGTTTACTGTATGTTTGGTGGTTGTTATGGGTTTAACAATAACATCATTCATTTCCGAAGCAGTCATGTGAGGTGTGAAGAGCATCGTTCTGACCAAAGCTGAACCGAAGCTGTGGATTTAATGCCGATGATGTATTCGTAATCCTTAAACGCCCCGTGGTAGAGAACACATACAAGCTGCTCAATAACGTCTTTGCAGATATTACATTTAACATACAGGCTAAAAATGACAACAGACTGCACTTTCGAGTGCACTAGAAAGTCGGAAACAAACCCATACGGACTAACCCATCGATCACTCGATTTGGTGCAAAAGAGGTAACACTCGAGCTCTGCTTAAACCAGCTGACAGACGAAGCATGTATGAACTCAGGAGAAAGGATGAAAAGCACTCGTATCGAGTATGTCTTCGCATAAGGTTCCGTCACACAGAGTATGCTGCAGAAGAAAGGAAATACCACCACAAGAACGAAAACAAAAGAAACTGAAAAACACCGTCAAAGGGAAAGTTATACACAAAATAAAATGCAATGATTGAATAAAAAAGATCGCCGATCAAACCGAAAAAAATATCGACGTGAACATGGGTAAATCAACAAGGGACCAGCATTCTTTGAACCTTGTAACGAGGAGTGAACTGGCACATATTCATCATAAGTACCGAAGAAATCGCTACCATTGGAAAACAAACACGTAGGGAATTAAACGAAACCCACCGGTCAGTGGGAACAAAGGCTTAGGAGGACATGGATGCAGTCAGGGTCAAATGACAACACAAGTGAACGTAGTGACGGATTGATAGTCAAGGTTCCCTAGTACACAGACAATTACATGGAAGTCCAAAGACAAAAAAGTGACCCACCTAGTCAAAAAGCGGAAACCAGCGGGAAGTAGCAACAGGTGGCAAACAGTGACAATTCACAAGAAAAGGCCAACTTACTTTTCCGTACAAGAACGGATAGTTATCAACTAGCCACAACGCTCAAACCTCTGTATCCCCATAATGTGACATTGGTTGGTGATTAAACGTTTGGAATCTAGATGCCAAACTCAGCGAACGGAACATTTGAGACGCGAGAATCCTTTAAACCTGACTAGAACCCACCCGTTTCGCACTACACTTCCATAAGACACAAGTACACCACCTCCAAAGACTAAAACCCACATATTGCCTAAGACTTCTAACATTCTGTACGGTCCCATTCAGACTTCATATACACTAACTAATCATCATCATCATCATAGACAGCAATATATCAGTGGTTAACACTAATGCTTAACTGCCACACAACCATGAAGAAAAAGTGAACCCTATATAGGAAGAGAGAAGGAAAAAAGAAGGGACAGGAAGGGACCTAACTACTGAAAATGATTACGTCTATTTTCAAACATTTAACATCAAGGTGCCTACACCCTACAAACAAAAAACCGAGCTGCAAGTGAGAGTAAGGCGTCATCAGCGAGACAGTTTCCTTACGGCTTTCACTGCCACGCGTCATTAAATGCACTCACTTCACAGACAACTCGGCCAAACAACGACAACATTCACGCCACTGAGCTCGATTAGCCGCCATCTCACCTAGTGTCTCCAACCACCGACTCTGTGAGTCGC